>JAOTPV010000043.1:600000-804831 GCA_028011355.1 Lentinula aciculospora
GGAAAGGCGAGGATTGGAGGGAAGCCCTGTGGATCGTGTTAAGACTGATGACGGCATCCATGGTTCTGTTCCGAGAAGGGAAGCATATGGAGGTGTGTCTCCAAGCAGTTCCAGACGTCGGCTTGTCGATTGTGCAAGTTTGACATCGGTTGTAAGTTCCGGGGATTCAGGACGGGGATTCAGGGAAAATGAAGTAATGCGCATGGCAGATGTCAAAACGTAGATGCTATAGGAAAGATACACATCGTCTGGAATTGCGACAGCGATAACTGGGTTTGACGATCTAATCGTAGAGTGAGTGATAACACCCCAAAGGACCAAGATGCTACATACTTTCTCTCGACAGAAAATGTCGACAGGATTGGCTGAACAGCGGTAGCAGCTGAGATCTCGGAAGGAGTTGAATCGACTCCGTGTGAATGTAATGCAGAAAATAAATATTGCAAGGTCGGTCGTAAATGCAGGGCGTGGACACCAAAAGCATGATAAACATATATCGTGTCGTTGTGTATCGTATCCACCAAACATATTGGAAAATTCCCTTGAAGTAGATCTAGCGCAGAATGAGAGCCCTGTGCCGAGGGTAGGGAGTTCAGCAGCGACACTAGACCCAAATCAATGCATTCATACACGGCGAGCATAGGAAGATCATGGCTTGCATTCTTCGAATCGTTCAGTAGATATACAGAGCGGATGACTGGTAGTCTCCTACCTTGCTTTGCCATCTAGCTTCTACCTTTTCGACATCCAAGCAAACATCAACCTTTCCATCTTGGTAAGTGATAAGAAGGACGTCGAGATTTTCCGCTACTCCGTCTTCAGTATCAATATCATTCTCAATGGTCTGGCTGTACGAGAGATATGTTATGTCTGTAGCATCGCCACCCTCACTTCCGTCAAGCATTCTAGGAGAAGGTTGAAGCAGGAAAGGACCCTGACGTGCAGGAGGGGCTTTGATAGTGGTGGGAGGATGCATAAGAACTGAGCGTGATGGAGCGGGGTATACTGTTCCGGGAGGCAGCTGCTTTAACAAAGCACTGATGTATTTGTGCTGATAATCGTAGAGTATGGACATATTTTTGTTGGCCTCCGCAGTGCCTCCTTGTTCAAGGAATTCCTGTTTCGCTGAGATGAAACATTCAAGCGAGTGTACGTATGCGGAGGGGATGGACCTGTGCTCATTTCAATATCATGAATCCTTTAGATACGATGCAGCAGACTGACGCATTTTGAGGCATATAAGGACATACAGAGTAAACATCTCCAGATCTCATGACAGCGTAAACGGTGAGTGGGCCCCAGTCTGCCTTTCCTTTTCCAAAGGTGAAAGACGCAACTTCGCGTTCTGATGCATCCTCTGCAACGAATGATTTTCCTGGTTTCTTCTCAGGTACAAACGATAAAACTTGTTGAGGTTCCTCTGTATCCACTGATATGTCGTATTCTCTGAACTAGCTGTAAGTAAAGACAACATCGTATGGATAAACTCCCGCACCTGAGTTTTCCATCTATAGTCATAACCATCAATGTCGAACCAGCCTCTCCCCAAGGATGCCACTCAATCTTGGCTATAGGGGCCACAGAATCGGCACCATGGTAAAATTGACCTATCTGAATGGACCTGAAAAGCTTCAGCTCATGACATCGGGAGTAAACAAGGGAAAACCCCGTACTTGCAATCAATTATCTCGGATACCAGTCGAGAATATCCTGCGCACGGAAGAACGACTACAGCTACTTGGAAAGCACCAGCAACTGCCAAAAGCTTCCCACTCGAATTCAAAGATATTTGATCAATCTTGAATTGGATATTCGGCGTATGAAGCGTCTGTTTACAATCAGCATTAGATTCCAATGGGAGGAATATCATATCCACACTTTATAACTCTTTGTATAGCCGTGTTGGCTGGTCTTTGTATTAGCTAGCGAGGTCATCCTGAGCTCCTTCCCAGCGGCCAGAATAAGATCTGTTTCTCTGAGGACCATGACTTGTCGTCGACCGCTTGAGCCATTGTCAGATATGTTTTCCAACTTGAAAGAGGGAAGAGTATATGTTGAAAGTTCAAGGGATGAATCATGAGAAGAGATGAACGTTTTCGATGGCGTGGAGAATATCGGGTGGCTGTTGAGAACTGTAGAAAGAGTATCATCGTTGTCCATGATTGAAAGGAAAGATAAGAATGCACGTGCCTATAGAACGCGAGTCGGAGGACGCGTCACTTCCTTTAACTTCAACTTTACCTCCATGACTTCCATTGGAACAGGATACGATCTCTCAGCAAGTACATACTCTCCCGACGGTCGTATATTCCAGGTGTGTATTAGTTGCCAGATTAACTCAGCAGCTGTCTGACTGAAAATTATAGGTTGAGTATGCCAATAAAGCAGTAGAGAACTCTGGGTGAGATCTTGGTTCATCGTGCACCCAATCACAATCACTCATGTTATCATTAGAACTGCTATAGGACTGCGTGTCAAGGATGGGATTATACTGGCAGTGGAGAAATTAGTACACTCAAAGCTCTTGATTCCAGAGGCCAATCGAAGAATACAAACTCTGGATAGACATCTTGGCCTGGTATGTGCATTCCTACTGGTCTTTGTAGCCTTGCTCATTATAATCATATAAGGCTACCGCGGGTCTACTTGCCGATGGCCGTCAGCTTGCAGACAAGGCGAGAGATGAATCTGCCAATTTCCGTGACAGTTTTAGATCACCAGCGCCCGTGAAGGTATCGTACTCCAAAATCCCTGCCTCATAGGTCTCATTTGATTTGCAGTATATCGCTGATCGTCTGGGCTCTTACGTTCAAGTGTATACCCTCTATTCCTCCGTACGACCATTTGGAATTAGTACCATCATCGGAGGTGTTGACCAGGATGGACCTTCACTCTTTGTCATAGAACCAAGTGGTGTGTTTTTCGTGAGTGAATGTAGTCGCTGATTCTTCCACTTCACTAACCATGGCGCAGGGATACCATGGGGCTGCCGTTGGCAAAGGTCGACAACTAGCAAAGACAGAGTTAGAGAAACTCAAATTGTCCGAGCTCTCCATGAGACAAGCTGTATTTGAGGCTGCTCGAATGTGTGTGAATCCGCCCTTTCATACTCTTCTACTTTAACTTTTTCTAGTATCTATCTTGTTCACGATGATTCAAAGGAGAAGACATTCGAGCTCGAGATGTCATGGATTGGTGACGAGACGAATGGGCTTCACGTGCCTGTACCAAAAGACTTACTTGCGGAAGCGGAACAAAGAGCAAAGGCAGAGCTCGAGGACTTTGAGTAAAGGTCGAATACCGCTAATTTGTATATGTCACTATTGAGAGTTGCATCGATCGAAAGCTCCCGCCATAAATTAGACAAAAAAAGTAGGTATGTAAGTCCGGATTTACACAATCTGCTCGAGCTCTCTAGCGTATGCTAAGGAAGAGGATATAAGCATTTGTTTCGGAATTTCCACTTGCTCTTCGCCTTTTGTTGCAAAAGTAATAGCCGACTTTGATAAGTCTATCTGCCAGCCCCGCTGAATCAAGACAATCAGAGCGTGTTTATAGTCCAGTCCAGAACACAAACTTACCTTTTGAGCAAAAGTCAATAGCTCAGATTGGGTGTTGAAGAATAGCAGAGTTAGGGCATCCTTCAGTGGTAGACTTTCGTACGCCGCTTCTTCGCAGCTAGCAATTTCGTTTCTGCCACAATAGCTTAATTGTACAGATGCAGGTCAATGAATATAAAACATACCGAATAGTTCCCATCAAGCTATCCACAAAGAACTTGTATTCCTCTACCGGTGCCCTTTCCCTGGCATTCCATACTTTACTGTAACTCCCTTCCATCAACCATTGTTCCAGATTGACAGGATGGCTAATGTACTGGTTGTCTGCAATGGCGTCCGCGGGTAATGGTAGACTCTCGAGAGTTGTGTGGAAGTCGGCTATGCGGTTCTGGGTAAGGAGACGGATGAGGTTGAGGCCGCGTATCGGATATTCGTTCTTCGATGGTGGCAATACGGAGCTACAATCACAATTAGTAAGGTTGGCTTGGATCTGAGTAGCAGCAACATGGGCACCTATAGTCAGTATAGAAGGTTTGCAGCTGGGAGAAATATCGGTCGAAGGATGGGACGTCTCGTGTTCTAATACTCCAGATGGCCCCGATTTCTAGTATGTCACCTTGAGAGAGAGGAAATTAGCATTCATTCCGATAGCAAAAGGTATACAACATACGAGCAACCACCAAATCGTCCACATTGTGTTCGCCTTGTGGTGTAAGTAGTCCTGTCTCGATCAACCCAATCTGCCTTGCTATTTTAATAATTTGCGGATTATTGAGTAAATTAGTTTAAAAATTTGACCTTGAGCTTCGCCAAAAGTAAGCCACATTTCTTCAAGTCAGAAGGCTTTGCATCAAAAGATCGTTTAAGATCGTTGTACTGAGTTTTGAGCTGGTTTTGAGCCATGGTAGTAATTGATGAAGGAACCGACGCGTGTGTTTTTCCGACGCGTCAGCCTGCCATTTCCATTTTTGGTTACACACGTACAACTTCTCTCTCTTCTCTAACAACTATCATGGACCACATCGACATGCACAGACTCAAGCAAGGCGAGGTTAACCTCGGTGTATGTTCAAGTTGAATCTACATCAATTACCTGTTCAAATTCTCCTTTAGACCTCCATTATGGCCGTTCAGTTTGACGGTGGTGTCGTTATTGGCGCCGACAGTCGTACAACTACAGGAAGCTACATCGTACGTGCAATGTTCTCGAACCACGACTTTCCTTGATTTCTCGATGATGCACAGGCTAATCGTGTCACGGATAAATTGACATTCCTCCATGATCGTATATACTGTTGTCGGTCAGGTTCTGCAGCAGACACACAGGCAATCGCAGATTTCGGCCATTATTACCTTCAGATGCAAGCGTATGTGACTATCAACAGTCTTTTATTCCTACAGGATGACTGAATGGATCTCCTAGTCAAACTCTGGGCTCAGCACCCGCAGTCTTGACCGCGGCGGCTATAATGGAGAAGATGTGTTACCAGAACAAAGATCAGCTGAGCGCCGGCATAATCGTCGCTGGCTGGGATAAGAAGACTGGTCCTAGCGTGTATAACATTCCTCTTGGTGGTGGTCTCTTTCGGCAACCATGGGCGATTGGAGGTTCGTCCACATCTAGGACTCATCGCCCGTCCTTTTAACATTTCTTTCTATATAGGCTCTGGGTCTACATATGTGTACGGCTACTGTGACGCGACATATCAGGAAGGCTGGGGCAAGGACGAGACTGTCAACTTTGTAAAGAACAGTAAGCATCGTCTCTCCATTCAGTACGAATTGTGTGGTAATATATTTTTCTATAGCATTGACACTTGCTATGTCTAGAGATGGTTCATCTGGAGGTTGCATTCGTATGTGTGTGATCACAGAAGACGGTGTAGAAAGAAAGTTCATACCTGGTAATGAACTGCCAAAGTTCTGGGAGGGTAAAGAAGTGCTCGGCGAAGCGACACAAAAGGCATTAGCTGCAATCTCTGCGGTTTCGGATGTTGCTCCTATGGCAGTCGAAGTATGATTGACGTTGGTGCTGTACCGTAACACTAGAACTTATAAGTACTGAATTGATACCGCAACTGCAAGCATATGCTGATCTTATCTCAATAATTCCACCCTTAGTAATGACCTCTTCTATCATATCAAGCACCAAGAACCTTTTCCGAAAGTACAAAGACCGCATGATTGAGGCCGACGCTGAACCTGTAACGTTGATCGTGATTGGATGTGGCCAGAGAGGGAAAGTGTGTAGTCTGGCTTTCGCTTCTAGGACTGTAATTGAAACGTGTTCTCCAGGCTTATGGGAAGTATGCCCTTCAATCGGATGCCTGCAAAGTCGTTGCCATCGCGGAGCCTCGCCCCCAAACTAGAAAGTTATACGCGGAACAGCATAGAGTGGATGCGACTCTGGTGTTTGAAACGTGGAAGGATTTACATGCTGCCTCGGTAGATACGATGAAGACCGTTGGAAAACGGCTTGCAGACGCGGTTCTCATCGCTGTGCAAGACCATATGCACGTAGAGGTTGCGCTGGCTTTTGCGGAGCAAGGATATCATATCCTGTGCGAGAAGCCTATGGCTACTACCATGGAAGACTGTATCAGAATAGAGGAAGCAATAAACAAAGCGGGCATAATCTTCGGAATGGGTCATGGTGTGTCAAACTTGAGCTTGTGGTCTAGTACTATATACTGCCAATATACTGACGGTTGATAATCCTAGTGATGCGTTATTCACCTTACAGTCAAGAAATAACCAAGATCGTGCAATCTGGAGCCCTCGGACAACTAATCAATATCGTTCAAGTTGAACCTGTCGGTTACTATCATTTCGCTCATTCATATGTTCAGGGAAATTGGGGCAGCGAAAAGGATAGCTCATTCGCATTAATGACCAAATGTTGTCAGTAAGTCTATCCCAAATTTCTCGTAGAACGAGCTTAGATTTTCTTAGTGATATTGACATAATTTGCCATTGGATGAGTCCGTCACCTCCAGTCAAAATTTCTTCGTTCGGGTCCCTTCGACATTTTCACCATAGAGCAAAACCCTTAGACGCAGGTGATGCAATACGCTGCCTTGATTGTACGATGGAGAATGATTGCCCATATAGCGCAAAACGAAGTAGAAAACATCCGTTCTTCTTATTCTGCTACCGCCGTTAACCATTCATTCCCCAGTCTACTTAGATTCTGTTTCTCGCGGTAACACTGGCTGGCCCGTATCGACTCTTGTTGATGGCATCCCAGATATCGAAAACATAACTGCTGCATTAAAAGAAGGGCCGTACGGACAGTGTGTTTACGAAAGTAACAACGATGTTTGCGACAACCAGGTGGTCAACCTCGAATTTGAGAACGGAAATACCGCGTCGTTCACGATGGTTGCGTTCACCAGCGCTATCTGCGAACGACAATTGCGTATGCATTTTACATACGGAGAGATTATTGGAGACATGAACAAGTACGTTGTTACCGATTTCAGAGCTAACAAGACAAAGACTTTTCATCCAATAAACGAGGGTGGTGGACACGGCGGAGGTGACATGGGATTGATAAGAACGTTTGTGGAAGCTGTTAGAACGGGCAATCAACAGCTCTTGGGCACGGATGTGAGCGAAATTTTAAGGAGCCATCTGACGGTATTCGCTGCAGAAGCGAGCCGGAGAGAAGAGAAGGTGATAAACTGTGTGGAGTTCGAGCGGAAGGCAAGGGCTTCTCTGCGGGAAATGCTTGCTCAGACTGTTTTACGCTGACCCTTTCCAAGTTCAAGCTGTTCATGCATTTGAATATGATGTTCGATCAATTGATTCCAAATCACTGAACCAAACACTATGCAAGGTATTACAGATAAAAGAGCGTGCAGTGGTACGAAACGCGAGAAAGAATTCTACTTAATTAACCCACACGCGGAAATATTCAAGTTTGCTACATCGACAATGGCAGTCTTTCCTCTCCATCCCCGCTTTCCGAATGGGGAACTCCCGTTGACCAATGAATTGCACCTGCACACTGCGAACCGCTGCTTACTCTAATGATCGGAAGTTCTTACGAAAAATGCCTTTATTAAACCATTCAATTATGCTTACTCGCTAACTGGCACATTGCTTGAACGCGATGAGCCTTCCATGCCTCTTCGACATACATATCGAGGACCTAGGCTTTCAGATTGACGCCTATGACTCTCAAGTTTTCTGATTCGACAGCCACGGTGTAGTAGGGAACCCTTCGCAAAAAGTGAAATTGAATCCAGGCGTCATGAACGTGCATTCTTTCGATTTTTTGAAATATTGATGTGAATCACCTCCACGAGACTGATCATCTCCTCGTCCCTTGATCTACTTGCCGCGCCTGTACGAATAGCTTGCTGAATGACTACATATAACGTCTCAAGTAATTTAGACAAGCACTCGGAATTTCACGATGACTTTGAGTATCAACGGATATCATGCTTGTGGGTGGTAGGATTGTAGTGACAGGCCAAAGTGCGCCGGGTATAATTTATGTAGAAGGAGGATAGAGAAGCACTCTTTTGTGACAGAGCAGAAGTGACTGGCGCCTACAACTAGCGCTTCATTTTATTGATCAACAACGAATGCTGTATTCCTGATCCAGTGCCAGTGTAATTCAAAAGCTTGGACCAGGTACTTTATCCGAATCTTGGGATTTACACATGCTGTATGTGTATCTATAGCTTTTTCGCCTTTCCGCAAGTCTAAATAGCTCAAATATCCTTATGATAAGCTTCAACCTTCCTTTTACGGTCATGTTGCAACCTGCAATTGTGTTGTCACGGCCCACGCTGATTAAGACTAACCAAACCAAGTGCTGTACAACGATCTGCTGTTGTATCTTCTCGAGATGGCGTGGAGATGGACTTGGATGGACCCACGTTCTTTGATTCATACATCAACCTATCAGACATTTCCGGCCTACACTGGGTGGAATTTCCCAGATCTCACAACCATTATACTAGTCTCTGGGACTTTCTTCTTCTCTCCATGATCTACGTGCAGGACAAACGAATTACACTACCTGACGGCCGTACCTTGGCATATGCAGACAACGGAAACACGTCCAGCTTAGATGTGATTCTATACCTCCATGGCCCTTTCAATGTCGGGGATGCTTCTCGTCTGTCGCTCGTTCTACAGTCAAAAAATGTCCATCTTGTCTGCCCATCTCTACCTGGGTGGGGCAGGTCTTCCCCTGTAACATACTCAACGCATTATGCTTCATCTGTTGTCAGCGACTTATGTACTCTGCTGAACCATCTCCATCCCGAACGATCCAATCTAAAATTGCACATCTGCGCCCATTCTTTTGGATGCATAGCCGCACAAATTCTGTATGGTGCATCATACGTTCTGTTTCCTTACGGACGCTGTATAGCTGGCCTAATCCTACTCGACCCGGTTTCCCCTCCACATTGTCACAGGAACTACTGGAGATTTCTTTCCTGGCAAAGCTACTTTCTGACTGGACCTCCGTCACGCTTGTTTCCTTTCAATATTACGACCATTCTGGCCAAGCTTGCGATAGAGGGCAAATTTCAGAGCCCAGCCACTGCGGAAAGCTTTGTACGGCGTAGTCTTCTCTCTATGTCTGTAGGAGGGTGTGAGACGGAGGAACTAACAGAGTGGAAAGAGCAGAATGGGATAACAGATGAACAATATGAACGAGTTGTCGTCAGAAACGCTGTGTACAGCGTCGCGTCGACATGGCAGGGGTTTCTGGAAATACCACAAATCTATCATTCCGGCTGGGGGGGATTTTGTCCTCATCTGCTCGACGACGAGCATTCCAAACCTCCAGTCACCATTTTAACTTCCAACGGAGATAGTGGCTATGCATATGCTGGCATGGGCTCATGGTTGGTTGGAAAATACAAAAACGCCACTTTGCGGATGGTAGAAGGAAGAAGTAATCTCTCCTTGCTTCTTTGCTTGGATAATGTTTGGAGGGAAGCTTTATCATGATACGCCTACTTCAGGAGGTTCGACCAGCTCACAACTACAAAAAGTATTCATTGACAACCAACTAGAAACTACAAATCGATAATAGCAGGGACAAATACTAGCTAGATAGGGAAATGTTATCAAGCATGCATGCAATGAAGACACGTTCTACAGAACTCAATCATGTAATTCTAATTCTCGTCGGATGATTTCGCGGACTTCTCTCAAACCACGAGCTTCTCTTTTGACGCGCTTGGGACTCCTGGTCATCAGTTCCCTTGCGCTGTCTACATTTCCAGGGCTGGAGGGTGTGCGCTTTGAAGGAGATACTGGGTCACTGGGAAGCGAGGAAGGCATTTCTAGCCATTCTTCACCACCGATATTAAGTTGTTTGAGAAAGAAAGGACAGAGCGTGATTAAAAGTTCCAAAGACTCGTTAGCTTCGGCTTGTGATATAGGGACCGGAGATGATTTCATGACAGTAGTGGCTACTTCGACCAAAGGCAACGTTCGGCGTCTGCGCGACGAAGATGTTGAAGTCGTTCCGTTAGAGGAGGAGAACAACCTGTTCAAACATAGTCAATCTAACGACAAACCGAGAGACACTTATATTTACTCACATCCACACACTTTCTGCCACGCCACCAAGGCGTCCTAACAAACACCGTCGACGCATTTCTTCCTGACCCATTTTGGACATTTGGTCTTTGGTGAGTTTGCTACCGGGAACCTCTGCATTGCGTTGAGATTTGCTTGGCGACGCAGACAAAGACCTTTGTCGAACACGGTCGTACAATGCTTGCCTTCGAGATGTAGTCGGCGTCTGTAAAACAGATATAGGATCACGGCCTCGAGGCGTAGATGGCTCGGATGGTAAATTGTCGGTAGAGACTCTAGAGAAAGTGGGAGTGCGAAGATTCAGAATGCGCGGAGCACGTTCAGTGCGAGAAGACGTGGGGGTAGATGGGAATAAAATTGTGCCCTTTGTAGGCGAAATAAAATTGACAGGAGCAGGGATAGCAAAGCCTCGTTTAGCAGGTGATCTTGAAGAGGAACGAGAGGGCGAGGAAGGTGTCGCAGGCATTGATTCTTTTGGAAGGGCAGAAGATTTTGGGGACATAGAGGCAAACACACGGGTCAAGGATGAAGGTTTCAATGCAGAGGATAGAGTGGGTAAATCTGCTAATGGCACCATTGGAACAATGGGGAGCTCAGCATGCATCTAAAGGGCGATTGTGAGTGAAATAAATTATGCACATACGGCCTGTAACTCGCCTTAGTCCATGAATGCAGCTTGTCGCAAAAGAGAGCACGACGTGTCTCGGTAGCAGATGTCCAACGAGCAACAGCTGCCATACCCGCACCCAGATCTTTATCCAAGTCTATTTCAACTTCGATCCCGATGCCATACGCGGGTACGCGTTTGCCCTCCGCCTTCGAGAACTGAGTTGCAGAACTGATGACGAAGCCCATGGACGCTCTCGTCCAGTCCTTCGAGGGAGGAGAAGGAGACTCTAGGAAAGGATTTTCGTCGTCTTCAGCGGGGTCCCTCGGTGTCTTTCCGTCCCATTCCCAAATCCAGCAAAGGCGTCGTAAATCTTCCACAGCGAAATTGGTCGCGAAACCGGCATATTGGTTTAGCGAGATATGATTGACAACGTTACGGAGGATTCCTGTGTCAGCCGATGGAGAAGCGGCACATGAAGCAAGAGCATGAGACAATGCTTGCTGTAGAGAAGTCTGGATCGATTGGAGGCGCATTAAGTGAGGTGCCAAGATAGCTTCTGATTCAGCAGGCGACTTGCGAGTACGCGTGGCAGGAGGAGTTGGGGGACTAATTTTCTGATGAGTATCTTGAGAGGATCACGGCGGATAAAACACAAACAGGAGTCTTAATTTCTTTGGAGTAAGGGTGTCCGCGTCGAAATTTGCTGCTGCACGTTTCTTCTTTGGCGAAAAAGAGAGCGTAGAGTAAACATCCGACATGGCATATGAGAGAGATAGAAAAAAAGCAATAAAGACGTGTTGGAAAGCAAGGCAGTTTGGGTGTCGCAAGAAGTCGCAAGTCGTAAAAGTTCGAGTTGAAAGAGTGTGACGAGCGCGTGATCGTGATTGCCAGAAATCTCACGATGTCACATCTGATTATTGTTGCCCATAAACTTCGACATTCCATGACCATTACGCTTTGAATCGTGCTTGTCAATTATTTTGACTCTTATTGCGAAAATGCTTTTTTCCTATTACCGGTGTCTACTTCACAGACCTCACACGACCAATTGAAATTCATGGAATGCGGTTATCATCTAACATCCTCTTAGAACTCCACCGGTGTGGCTGTTGCTGACCGTCTATCAAAACTAGTGTGTTTTCAAATCTAGAACTCGATCAGGCGAGGTCCAAGCATGCCATACATGCCCTCATAACGTGTCGATTCAGATTGTTGGCATCCGCGCCTTCGCGAGCTGATCCACGATTTCTACCTGCTGCACACCTCCAGGCGAGTTTTCTCTACTTAAACGAACTGTTATAGGGCCACAAAGTGTTTAATCGAAGCCCTTTTGGAACGTAGAACACCATTACCCATTACATTTTCTCTTTGCTTTCGACTATGGATTCATTTCCTAATACAAGGCCAAGTAGTCCAGGTCAAAACCTTCGCATGTAAGTTTAGTCTTTGCGCTGAATGACGTGTGTGTATGTTATTTTTCGCTTTGCAGCAAAAGTTGCATCGAACAATTGACTGGTATGTTAAGTCCAATAGTGGTGTTTCAGTCACTAACCAAGTCAGGTGAAATCCAATCCCTCCTAAGCGACAATTCTCTCCACAACGACTACATCAAAAAGTTAGAGTCTGACCTTAATGTGTACCATCGCGCATTTTCCGATGTTAACGCGGAGCTGGCTCAATACAAGACCCAGATGCTAGAGGCTGATAAACAGAAGGAAGACCTAGAAGCCCGCCTCAAGGTTGAGTTGCTCCAGACTTCATTTACCTTTATTTCCAGCTCAAAATGTCTACAGGGTCATCGTGTTGTCACTCTTATTGACGGAGATGGTGCCATCTTCTCCAAGGACTTGATTGTTCAAGGCCAGACCGGTGGTCTGCTCGCTGCTCAAAGGCTTTCCGACTCCATTATTCAGCACCTCTCAGAACAGTACGGCTCGCATCAATATCAGCTTTGGGTATATGTATTTTTGAATAAGAAGGGACTTATGGAAACTCTGGGAAGACTGGGCTCCCCATCATTGAAGAATAATTTCGAGGATTTTGTCACTGGATTCAATCAAGCAGCTGAACGGTTTTCGATGCTGGATGTAGGCAATGCAAAGGAAGCTGCTGATGCCAAAATTAAATGTACGTTTTAGCCATTTGTATTACAATGCCTCGGTATCAATATCACTGCTCGTCCAATCAGGCCATTTAGAAGATGATATCCGATTGCCTCAAACGTTCAAGGTCATTTTCGCAGGTTAGCGTTGTCTCAGTGGACTCCAAATTAACTTGATTGAACCTGATAATAGGCTGCCACGATAATGGTTATGTCACCAACCTCCGTTCTCAGATTACGGCCGGCTACAAGAACAAGTTAATATTGTTAAAGAGTTATGCGGAAATGGCGTCCGGGATCGCAGAGATGGACCTCCCTATCCTCGCTATACCTGATCTATTTGTTACTCAGAAGTTGGGAGTGACTGAGATAGCGCCGCGTCTCCCATCATATTCCAGTGCCACTAAGGTTCCACCGCCGGCCGGAGAACCTAAAGAAACGAATAAGCAGATTCCGGTAAATCCGCAGAATGCCTTATTGCCTACCAGTTATTCTGCGGTCGCTGCGGTCAGTTACAAGAGGTTCTCCACTCCTGAGCTGGACTCGTCGGAGGGCAGTACTTCAAGCGAGTCGGACTACGATGATGATTTGCCTCATGACGCCGTGGTCGCGGCCATGGCGTCTTCGAACTCATCTTTGAACTCATCTAGGTATATCAATCCAAATATAGTTGAGTGATTTGCATATACACCGTAAACTTGGCATTGATGTGCCCCCTCTCTGTCCCAGCCGCTGTCGAAACGTGAGTCAAACTATGAGCTATACTTCATTGCCCAATTCTCAAATCTTTTCCAGATAAACCACCTCCGTGCACTCTATTCTACCTAGCTACTTGCAAACATGGGTCAAGCTGCAAGTATAGCCATGATTATTATCTCGAAGCCGAGCATTACGAAGTAATGCGTGTGAATGCGAAGAAGCAGCCCTGTCCTGCTGCGAACAGAGGTATTAAAACTGGTTTACAAACCGAGTCTAACGCTGAACTTTTCTGTTTAACTTTCGAAGGCGAAGTCTGCACTTGGGGTGAAGAGTGTTGCTATGGTCACTACTGCTCGGCATTCAGTAAATGCCATTTTTTGAAGCAAGGGAGATGTAAATTCATCGGAGGTATGTAAGGCTTTCAAATCCACAATGCTGTTACGACCGTTATCTTTCCTCTCTAGTGAATATGCACAAGGACCCAAAGTCCTTAAATATCTCAGGTTGATCTTGAAAATCGGGTTGTAGATATGATAATGATAATAATAAGTAGCTTGAAACTCTCAAATTTAAAGTATGTAGGTCCGTTGATTTTTTTCATTGACCTCAATCATTCGCCGCGGGAAATAATGCTATGCCACTGGCCAGGCGGCTGTCCATGAGCGGCGTCCTCGGTTCATCTATGCCTTCGTTGCAAACAAATCAAAGAAGCTTTGGGTGATACTAGTCAGATCATGACAGAAACTTCCTTCTGACGTACGAGAGTATTGTTGTATTCCATTCTTAGCAGTGCAATTTTGGCTTCGTGAGATTCCGGGGGTACACTGAGGATTTATTCTCGCCCTGCTTCCATTTTGACTCAGGGTCTTCCGCGAAGCAACCATCCATAGCTATGCTTTTAAAAGCGCCTAGATTCAAGAATTACCCATTCTTTATCCCTGCTGTAAACCATGTCGACTCAGTCTATGAGTACGGTCAATCAGCAAATGTGGTTTCGTATTGATATTGGGTGTACTTCATGAGCCACTAGCTGATTCATTCCACAGGGACGATGCACTTAAATCAATCTTAAGTGAGAAACTTTGCCGAAGTTCAAAGAGGACGCTGGTGGACCATGCTGACCCTTTCTACTAGATCTCTCCAAAGCTACCATCAAACATAATATGGAGCTAGAAGCCCGAGTTTCTGAGCTGGAGAGGGAACTTTTAGTATGGAAGTGTGCTCACTCTGTCGCGCTCGAGGCGTCAGAACGGGATAATGTGCACATAGCCTCTCTCAATAAACAAATCTCGAAACCTGACGGTATCCGAGACGTGAGTGGTAGATATAACGTCAACCGACATAGAGAAATCATTTTATGGCCAACAGAACGGGGCCCCACTCGTCCTATGTGTTATTAACGGACAGAAAACATTCTTTAATCAATCACTTCTTACGCTAGGCTTCATCGGCGGACAGAATGCCGCTCAATATTTCACGAAAGCTATCTCTGACTATCTCACTTCTGAGATGGTTCAGATATTTGGACGCCTTTCATTCTGGGTTTCAATCTACTTCAACAAAAGCGAGCTCGTAAGTATGCTAGTTGGCCAAGGCATCTGCTCTCGAGAACAGTTGGAAGGTTTTTTGGCGGTGCGTAACTTCCTCTTTATTGAATCGAGTCTAACTCAACACTGATATATAACCCTGCAGGGCTTCAGCGAATCATCGCCCCGTTTCACGGCAGTGGATGTCGGGATAGGAGAAGGTGCGGCTGACCGCAAGATAAGAGGTGGGCTCGCCACAATTTTCCCGGTTGTTCTATTGCTTCCGCTTAAGTATGCTCAGAGTATATTCAAACATATACGCGTCTTCCGGAAACATTGAGGATCTTTTTGGGAGGTACTTTCGGTTTCGCGATGAAACTATTCATCTTGATGTTGATTCTGATTTCCAAGGCTGTTATGAGACTGATGCACTTTATTCTGGCACATTTAATCACCTGCAATCCGAAAGACTTTTGGGAAAGCTGGTTATACTTCATAGTCTCTCGGAGGACTTGTCTGATCAAGCATTTGCCATCCCCGTCCTGAATGTTGCCAAACTACTGGTGCAGCAGCCTCTGCAACTTTCGATGCAACAGCTCACACCTCTTAGTGTGACGTCTTCTATGGAACACACCTCTGGTCCGTCGAATGGTGGCCTCGTCAGTCCACAATCGCCTGTAAATGGGATACGCTATACCGACCCCCGATACGTGCGTCTGACAATAAAAAAGCTCTGTTCAATGATTTTATTTATTTATGTTCACTCTAGCCTTTGCACAAGCGTGAGCAGAGCGCGAGACTCTTCTGGCATAATTGATTGATACAGTGAACAGAAAATCCACCGCCATGCAACGAGCACTATCTAATGGCTTGCTCAAAAGGGGTATGCATTTCCATCTCCTCAACTCTTGATTTATCCCAATTCTGAATGGGTTTTCAAGCCTGGAACTTGCAGATACTCCCATGACTATATCCTCTCGACCGAGCAATTGTCTGAGTTAGCTGAAAATGCGAAAAAGGCACCTTGCAATTGGCTTAAGAGTGGCGAGTATCTATCTACTATGTGATATCGCCTTGAAAACTCATTCGCTCTAGGATTGCACTGTCCCTATGGGGAATCATGCTGCTGGGGGCATATTTGTCCTCATGGAACTCATTGCTTCCACTTACGCAAGGGCAAGTGTTGGTTCAAAGGTGGTGAGGAGACATCTTCCATATTCTTATGAATGACACAACAGTTGACACGAAGGCAGAGGGTATGCATAACGCTTGAGGTCCCTTCGGCGAAGATATTTCTGCTTGACGCGGAAGAGATTCGATATGAATCAGCCTGCGTGTATTTTTCACTCTTTTGATGGTTGAATTATCTTGTTCTGGATATATTTTATCATATTGCTCCTTCTCGCATATGTAGCGCCGCTTATGCCTCCACATTTACCCGGATATACCAAACATGCGCTTTTTTATTTCGTGTAGAAAAATAGGTATACCATTTTAAAGTATTAGGAATTTCCATATTTGGAATTCAATGCCGTTTACCGGCCGTATAAGTCTAAGCCATGAGTTTCCACATCTATCTTTGAATTTCTTCTTTCCTGTCATTCCCAGAAATGTCTACTGTAGGTATCTATTGATGAAATGTGCGACCTACTTCGATAATTTTATTCACGAGCAGGATGATAATGACCACGAAGATCTCAAGCCTTCCAGCACTCCTGGTAAGGGGCGAACGGCTGTCCGCAATAGTCCGCTATACTAATCACTTGTTTCGAAGGTTACAAGCCATCGGCTGCTAAAACTGCAGATGAATACGCTGCATTAGATGCAGAAGATGAAAGTTTAGCTAGGTGGAAGGCTTCACTCGGTCTAACTGCAGCCGCGTCCGGGAATGCGTCAGGTCCTAAAGTAGGCCGCATTATTTCTTCATCGCGGTCCAGATCTGACTCTTCTTTCAGTTGACCATCTTGACCCTCGAACTCGTATCCAGCACCCTACCAGCGGGGAAGGCGATTTCTCTTGATCTTTCTAACCTAGCGAAAGTTGCGGCGGATACGAAAAAGAATCCTGTCATCATTAAAGAAGGGATTGAATACAAGTACGTCGATTCAACACTGCTTATTGATCATACCCTCAATAGCTCTCATATACAGCGTCCGCATTAAGTTTAAAGTCAACCACTCCATCATATCGGTATCACATTATAACTACAACCATGACTTTCTGTGATTTATGGTCATTCGTAGGGCGTCCGTTACATCCAAGTCGTCAAACGCGCTGGAGTGAAAGGTATCTTGTTTGCGGCCGTCCTGGTCATGGTATTTAACGAGACCTCGACAGTTGACAAGACCGAACAAATGCTGGGCTCTTATGGACCCTCTCCAAATTCAGACCCGTATGCGAAGGATTTTGAACCCGAAGAGTCACCTTCTGGAATGATAGCACGATCGGGAACATACAATGTGAGGAGTCGTGTTGTCGACGACGATGGCGAGGTGTATTCCGGTGAGGTTTTACTTGTCCCTGATAAGAAGTCATCTAATGGGTTCTGAAGATTGGGAATGGCAATTCAAACTCGCAAAGGAGTGGTGAAGAGCCCATAATGGATACAGTCACTATATACCTTTCCTTGATTACATTCTATCACTTGTTTTGGAACCCAAGGATCTTTGTCGAATGTCTTTACTACTATCTCTTCTGCTTGTCACCTTGTCAAATCAATATGCATATACCAAGAGTAAAGTACACATAGTGCTCAACAAAGCAGTCTAGTTTTTGTTACTAGCGCCCGAAGGCGCTAACTCACAGTGCAACCGTTTTTCTTTTACCATTTGCAAGGGCTCGCCTCGGTGTCCTACATTGTCAGCAGCTCACAAACGCTGACAGGCCATCCCCGGCTAAAATGCTTGCTCGTCAATGCTTATCTTATAGTCTTCGACCATCGTCCTTGTTGTCGCGTTCATGGACAGCGAATACTCATTCCCAGCTCTATTTGCAACGGAAATCATCAACTAAACCCGTTCCACTACCCTCATTCAGTTCGAGCTGGGTGAAACGCCTGCCTCCTAAATTGCAACCATATATGTATCTCACAAGAATTGACAAGCCCATTGGTACCCTCCTGCTATTTTATCCTTGCAGTAAGTTCTACCAGATCTAGTTTTACACAACCTGATGATATGCCGAAGCGTGGTCAATAACTATGGCTGCTTACGCTTTGCAAACTCCTTTTACCACTCCCTTGACCTATACCATTTTGTTCGGAACGGGCGCTCTGGTTATGCGCGGTGCAGGATGCACGATAAATGATATGTGGGACCAGAGGCTGGACAGGGCAGTAGGTGAGTTGTGATCATAACAATATCTAACAGATGCTGATCGTGCAGGTGTCTGGCCCAAGAAAGAACGCGTGAACGACCGCTTGCGAGAGGTGTCATAACTCAAAGACAAGCCCTCATATTCTTGGCTGGACAGCTGGGAATTGGTTTGGCTGTCCTGTTGCAACTGAACTGGTACAGGTTCGTGGGCACCTTCGGTTTCTGCGCTGGGACGCTAACTTGCTCCTACTTCTGTCAGTATCCTTCTGGGCGCATCATCATTGTCCGTCGTGACGATATATCCATTCATGAAACGCGTGACCCATTGGCCTCAAGCTGTACTTGGTCTCGCTTTCAACTGGGGAGCGATGTTGGGCTGGTCTGCGGTAGCTGGGGTAGTCGATTGGCACGTTTGCCTACCTCTTTATGCTGGTGGAGTGTGCTGGACTTTGGTTTACGACAGCATCTATGCTCATCAGGTCTGTAAATGAGTCCGCTTCTCATTCATCGACGCTAAACCTTTATCTGATCCAAGGATAAAAAAGACGATGCGATGGCAGGCATCCGCTCAACAGCTCTTCTCTTTGGAGCCCAGACCCGTTTGATTCTTAGTGGTCTCTCGGCTTCGTCGATGGCACTCATCACCTTGGCAGGACATGTCAATGGGCAGACTGCTCCCTTCTTCGTCGGGGTAACTTTGGCCTCTGCACAATTGGCCCGTGTTTTGATTCAAACTAACTTCGAAATCCGGGAAAGTTGTTGGAAAGGTTTCATGGGATGTGGATGGTCAGGTTTTTGGATATGGATGGGTGCACTTGCAGATTATGGCTTCGCGCTGCTCTAATGAGATCAATCAAAGTTCATCGATTTTTTCTATCAGTTGAAAAGCAATGTGTTACGCTCTATAAACAGAAAGTACATACATAGTTATGTAAGTACAACAAAACAGATGGATGCAGTGACATGAATGATCAGCATTGAGGTAACTGGAAAAATGTGGTTGATACAGTGGGGAAGGCACCCTAGTAAAACAAAGCGGAGCAAATGTACAAGAAATTTGAAAAAATCATAAACGAGGCAAAAACATGAATAGGCTATTGTATTCGGTTGTCGTAAATTGAGCGTGGCAGAAGTTTTCTATTTACGCAGAGCTGTGGTATGCAACTGGGGGCGCAATGCGGGATTTGAGGTAGCCCTTAAATCCGACGACGGCAATCGTCCAACAAAGAGCGAAGCAGGTGATGGCTACAGCAACATTCAAAAACATCATAACATCTAAGAACCCTAAGATCAGAAAGTGTTGGGCACGAAGACATAGAACATTCTTACCATCCCGTCCTCTTCTCATGGCAGCGATGGTGAGCTCTTCCGTTGAAAACATGAACGCCAAACCCCCACATGCAAGGAAGAAACTTCCAAGTGCCTCGGTTGGAGGCCGAGAAGGAAGCATACTTCGGGGAACACCCAGCCAGAGGAAAAAGTAAGTCAGGCAACTGTGAATATATGAATGACTTTTCCAAGAAACAGCAACTGAGATTCCTACCGCAACACCGACCAAGCAAGTAGAAGATTTCCCCATAGCTGGTGAATTTGCACCTGGATGACTTATCAACAAGGGCTAACGGGACGTAGTTCCATAAGCATACTTGGAACAGATAAGTTTGAGCGTGAGCCGCCATTGCTGCGCCTGTCACACCAATGACCAGAGCCGGGAACGGGTTGAAGCTTGCGATGTACGTAGGAGGTTCGGCCACGGCTTCTTGATCGCGTTTTGAAGGGTTCAGAGCAGAGATTGTTGATGCAGCAAGCCATTGACGGACAGTCTTGGATTCAATTGCCATTCCCAGTAGACCAGCGAACCAAAACATTACCTGGCCGAATCATGTGAATAAATCTCCCGTCAGGAAAGGAGAAGAAATGAGCATTTACCGCGATACCGATGTGTTGAATTTGCTTCGTAGTGAAAGGATCACCAGGATGAGCTCCCCATCGCTCCATCCAAGTGTTTGTGCTTCCGTAGATGAAAATGACCTGAGTATTTGTCATGAAGAGGGGTGCTATTTGTAAACGACAAACCCGCGTACCAAGGATTCGACAAACTCTGCACTAGGATATCCAGCGGCAGGCGCGCGATTCCAAGCCCAGCCCAACTCCTTTATACATAACATCAGAGTTTGTGCTACGGAGAGAAAGAAAGTTGCGAACTGCGAAGGCACCAAGATAGCGAGCAAAAGATACTAGTCCATAGCACCAGAAGATTGCGCCCTTGATGAGATGGGCTAAACATCCATTGAGATAGTTTTCTCTACAACCACCTAGACTGGGTTGTGAGATCCCATTTCGTTTGAGAAAATTGAAACTAGCCTGTATAGACGACAATGCCAGTTAAAACCTGCGAGAGACCACCAAAGACAAGAACACGCTCCAAAGTAGCAAAAATCCCGGTGCCGATTCGTGTACTCAGAGAGACTTTCTGAGTAGGGGGGCGATTGCCACACAAGTCGTCGTCTGAATGTGAGCGACCAAATAATGTAGTCTCAGACGTGGCTGAATGAGAATAATCGCGGCGATGACGCCTAACTTCGTTGGCCCACTGAGCGGTAGGTCCATCCGCTACAGTATCATCATCATAATGAACATGCTTGTGGGGGAAAGGGGACGTAGGTGAAACTACATCCATTGCGATTTCCATTTCCTCGCGCTCATCGTTGACAAGTCCAACGTACTCTGGTCCTTCAAAGGACACATTGTCTTCTTTGCCCAGAATGGCCGAAGACCAGAACGATTTGAGCTGGAAACTTCGACCATGCCAGAAAAATAAGAATATCCGTCGGAAAATATTGAGAAAGTCGACCGTGGTCAAAGTCAGAGCAAACAAGATCCATATGTAACCTTGTTTCCCGTGCACCTGCCCTACACGCGAATGTTCAACATAAGGATTTCACCATCATAGAGGTGTTATCGCACCTTCATACATATTGGGTGTAAGTTTTCTGTATGCCGTTGAGAATGCGATTCCGAGCATAATTAATCCATAGAAAGCAAGAGTAACCATCTTGTGCCATGCATGGTTTACCGAACGCATTGCGATTCCTGTAATCATTTCAGCCTTGCTCCTCGTCACTGATGAACCTGTACTCACTAACTGGTAGCATAACAAACCAAGCAAGCGCCATGGCCGTCGCGTGTAAGAACATAAGCTCGGGATGCCTTTCGGAGGCGTGTTGTCTGACATCGAAATCTATAGTGTAATAGGATTCGGGAATTGGCTGATGATAGAGAGTCAATTCGGTTTCGTTGAGTTCTAGGAGGGGGGCAGCATGGCTCATGCGATGGTCTCCATCTCGCTTTGACAAGGAGATTTGTGCGGATGTAACGGCGTCGCCGGTAGTTGAAGAAACAACAAAGAGGGGCAGAGCACTTAGGGCATACCAGGAAAGGCGCATGGCTTGTTAAGGGGGTTGTTGGGGGGGCGTAGGCAAACCAAAAACAATCATGACTCCCCGATTTATTTGAGCAACGGAAGTGTGTTTACAAAGGAGATGACTTCGGATCCGGTTCTCAATCTCTTACTCAGCAGATGAATGTAAACTGGATTGTTGGCGGATGTTCATTTCATCGGATTTCCATTCCGGTCGGACCTACATACATTATAAGAACAAGACGGCAGGCCTAGGAGGTGCTGGAATGTGGGAGGCCAAGGAAATTAACCTAATATGCATTACGAAGCCGGTCACCAAACGGATGTCCAAGCGTCCACTATCGTTCCAAATCCGACCCGTTTGTCTTGAAGTGAATTTTGATACAACTTTTCTGTAAGAAAGATGCATGCATGATGGACCATTCTCCAGCTCGTGAATATGCAAAGAAACCAAAAAAAAATAATGTGAACACTTTGCTTACCGCTTGTTGCCGATGGGTATACGTAACACCCTTTCCCTTTCAAGCGTGCTTCAACCTTCTCCCCCTGCCCAACAGATAGACATCTACTCGGGATACCTGCTTATGCAGGCATCCCTCAGTCTTAATCAATGATTAAACGGGAGCTCTCAACTCATTGATATGAGGTCGAAGGATTGTCGGGTAATGTCGGGGAGCTGTGACCGCGTTTTACTGCGATTCTGCTGCGATTCGACGTTAACGGGTGAGGATATGTATATAGTGCTTACAACTTGAGAATGATGAGAACGAAACTCGAGTTGAGCATGTAGATATATCGTGATCTGGATCAGTGAACAGTCTGTTGGATGTTGAGATAGACAGGTCTCCATCCCACCCATGCTGCGCCGAAGTTCGAATCCCGAAAAAAGGATACATTCATGTACTATATTCTTACATTGTTTTTTCATTGGTACTGCCAGCACAGAAAATGCGTGAAGAGTCTTGTTCAGAAAATTGAAAACACTTTATTAAGATGCTCATGTTGATCAACCTGCAACAATCGGAAGCTTAAAACACGGAAAACAAAACGGAAACAAGATGACGCTGCGATCATAGGTTGGGAAGGGTATAATCGTTGCAGCAGGAAGAGACTTGTCTCAAACTTGAGCAGCAGAGTCAGGAGACATCACCGGCACTGGCACCCTGGAGTTGGTGGGTGGTAAGCCAGGCTGAGATATACCGGCTGGAGGAACGTAGTCAGCCATTACTTGAGCGCGGCCCATATCGTAGCCATCATAGGCGGGATTCGGCAACCGAGGCGCGTGCGCAGGATATTCGCGTTGATATCCATGCGCCACCTGTTGACCCAACCCAGACGAGCCGTGGTATCCACTAGCTGCAACAATTCCGTTCGAGTAAGGCGGACCTAATCTACTGCTAGAGCTTCCGGCCGAGCTGTAACTGTCTCGAAGCTTCTCGGACATGTCTCGATCCGTATCACCAACATAGCCATGCGTGGTAGTTGGCTCATAAGATAATGCTTCGTTAATCATCCTCTTCCTCCGAGAGCGGCGGAGCGCGAACGTGGTCACTAGGAAAAGAATGACAATTACAACGATCCCGCACAGAGCGAATACAAAACCTTCGAGGGGTTTGTTGTTTAAGAATCCATTAGAGCTACTGCTGGTAGGGGTTTGGCTGGGACTCGGAGAGGCCGATGGTGTGACAAATGCGGTGATCGTTTCTTTGACACCATCCGATGTTGAGGTGAAGATAGAAGGAGATGAGGATGGAGAGAGGGTGAAGGACGACGTCGACGGAGTGGAGCTGCTCAAAGATACAGCAGAAGATAAAGTCGAACGGGAAGTAATCGTTGAGGATGTTGATGTTATTGTGGAGGTTGTTGTTGTCGACGACGATGAAGAGAAGATACTAAGTGGTAGGTCAGCCGTGAAATGACCTTTCCTATGGACACCTACGAAGTACCCGTAACTGACGTAGAGGAAGAAGTCGAAGTGGTAGTTGAACTACACGACAAGACGCATTCAAGAGCGCGTCACAACTAGAACAGTTGTACTCACGCAGTCGTAGTAGGGAGAATTGCACTAGTAAGGTCCCCCAAGCCAGAAGTTACTCCTGAACCGACATCGCTTACAGCAGAGTTGATCCCACTTCCTACGCCGGAACTGAACAATAGATGAGCACATTCTGAATGGTTTATCCGCGCAACACGCTTACACAATGCTTCCCACACCACCGAGAACTATAGTAGCTCGATGAGAAGAGAACTCTTCGTCGAAGCAGGAGAAAGAAACTCGCCACTGCCGAGGACCTGCCTCCGCAAGATATAGATATCTGGTTCGTCCATTCCTTCAACACGATGGCGAATGGAATAAAAGGTAAAGAGCGTGAGGTGCTTGATGCTAGTAGTAGATAAGTTTGAGTCAATAGACGGGATGCCTCACTTCGTGACACGCAGCTAGATTATCGTTTAGTGAGTGCTACTTCGATGGGGAGGCAGAAATGAAGATATAAAAAAATGTAGAGGCCTTCATATAACTGGAGCGCTCACCATTGTTCTCACTCCATATCCTTTGAACAGTGGAGCGTTGGCATCGCGATTGTTAGCGATATCAAATAAACGGTGCGGGGTGGAGAGGAGCCATCAACGGAATGAGAGTTTTTGTTTAAAATTGAAGGAGTTTTCCCGGAGCTTGGAACTTGGAGTAGGAAGTGATTGCTTGAAGGGGTAGTTCCAACCAATAACGTAGAAGTAGATCACCATGATACCGACGCAACTGCAGCCAGAATGGTTGTGACAGTATGGGAGGCTCATAAAGGAGGTCTGCAAATCGAAGCTAAGATTCACATGCGGTCAACGGCCCGAGAAGTGTATTGCTGAGGACGACCCACATAAGAACGCTGCAAAAAACGTAGCACTAATGACGATTCTCAGAGGAAGATAACTAGCAGTGCTTCACCATTTGGGGCGTAAGTTGTGGAAAGCAGGGTGACAATGTTCGGGTTGTAAACCAAGGCGAAAAGTCAATATTCTCGGAATCCGATAGCTATCATTGTGGACACCACTGCGAGGGGGAAGAATAAACATAGCCATCAAATGCGGACAGGCGAAAGATACGCGTTGGGGAAGGATTGAAGTGAACCTTTGCGTGGACACGGATATCCGCAATGTTTGATTGACTATCTGACCAGGAGTTCGATGACATTCATGAAGGGGCGCTTCAATGTTCAAATTTGACAGCAAACTCAGAACGAGGCCAAGTATATCGTGTCTCTGCGAGGATTTCTTCCATGGATTATCTGTACGAAATCTCGTGGAATTTGAGGCGCCAGATATTCATAAACTTAAAGGGTCCAACGCGTATGTACGTTCTTCGAAATCAAACACAGCGATGAGACTGGTGAGTACAGTGCAACCTGAGGTGTATCAATCCGTACGGATATCCGATGCAATAGCCACTCGTCAAAGTTTAATTTCAATCCCGTTTCAATTGGGGTTCGCGTTTGACAGCGACTTCGAGCGGGGGTTATCAGAATCTTCTTGAATCCGAAGGTCAAGAATCTACGATCGTAGAGATTGTCCCATGAGAATGGACGCGATGGCCAAATACTGACGTTAAAAAAGTAATTAGATCACGAAGGATCAGGAAATTTTTGATAGCTAGGTTTGCAGGTGAGGTCGATGGTGAGAGGGAGTCAGGAAGACGGACCGAGTGGGAGACGGTTTTTGAAAGGCAGAATGATGTTAACAAAGTAAGATGAAAATGAGCAGGAGAGATTGACATTTATCCATACAGTATGGCTAATTAATGTCATGTTGCTTCCAGAAACGGCGAGTGAGAGTTAGAAAAGATGATAGAAACTAGCGAGGTAACCAATAAGGTGCTGAAAGCGGAGATTCTAGAAAAAGTAGGACTGACCAGCGTTTAGTGGGGGAATTATCAATTTATCCAGGAACTTTACTTATCAGTATTGCGGATTCGTCAGTACGTACTTTGGGACATAGCAGCTATAACAATGATTGACAGGAAATGGTTCGGTAAAAGAAATCTGCGTTAGCGAACGAACATGGAAGGAAGAGGGGAGTTGAGGCGTGAGAAACCTAGAAAGTCATGCAGCTCGAACTTCTTCAGAAACTTTCCGCGTCCAAAGCCTACTGTCAGTATATAGGCAAGTAGGTTCTCTGTGTAACGTAAACACAATCTAATATAGATTTAACTTTACAGAATGAAATGCATACGAAACTCGGGGGCAAAATCAACTCATTTGATCTTGAACCATAGGACATCTTCAGTGCTTCTTTGGTAAATTCAGAATGCCAGTCACAAAAGGTACATCAGCCTCGCTCCCCAAATCACTTACACGAACTCACCCTGGTTCTGACTTTGCATTCCAGGTAAATTAAAATGGAAACATCGATTTCCGCTGGCTCCTTCGAGCTTTCAAACTTTAATCTCTGCTCAGTTGGTGCTTGTAATCCTTCCAGGAATCCGGGTTCAAGTAGTTTAGCCTAACACCATCGCTCCATCAGAAGACCTGTGTGGTACCAAATGGGGCCCTCGGAAGAGGCATTGCAGGGCAACATTGACTTGAACTTCCTCTTTCTCCGCTTTATGCTACATAAACCCTGACCACGTTGATTTTGCATCGTGTTATCTTGCACCATCGCACTTCATTCTTCGCTAACATGTCGTTCCAATACGCCTTTCTCGATCCGTTCGCGTATTTCGACACGCCGCGAGAGAATCTACCGGCTCCCTCCCGTCTTTCTGGATCTCATCCAGGGCCTATAGGGAATCCCAAAGAGGGTCTAGACACCAATCCCTTCTCCTCTATCAAATTCTTCAACACGCCTCTTCAACTAGGCTATGAGGAATCAGCCCGCTTGCCCTTATCGGAGGCCGGAACCACACAGGTGAATTCATTCTCCCATGCACTGGTGATGTATCAACAAGATGCGCCTGTGTATGCACTCGATCTGGACGGACAGGGTACCATATCCGTGTCTGTATCCGCTGCCGCGGAACTGTGCATCTGCATCAGTTCTACCGACCGCTCGCGTCCATCGCTGTACCTCGATATCAACCCGACGTCCTGCACGTTTTCATACGGGTACTACACTTCTGCAACTGTGATTCCCGCTCGACCACCGCCCGAATCACCATATATCGGAGCTGGGGGAGGTGTAGGAAGCGGGCCGGGGATGTATCTGGATGTAAACCGGCAGACCACATATTGGCTGTCGATCGATTGTCCTAATGGAATCCTAAAGTACGGGAAGGGATACCTGAGCTCGAATCTCACGTTGTTAGAAGCTCGACTCAAGAAAGTGGACGATCATGGTTGTATAATCTGGCCTGAGGACACATGGACCTTCCTTGAAAACCTAAAGGAGGTTAGAGTTCTCCAAACAGGAGGTGATATGGTAAGAACCCTCTTTACATGTTATTCGTATTCCTATTTGCATGCAAATTCAACTATGCATCTATTCTAGCGTTCACTCTCTGTGACGACGCAGACACTCCCACTGGTGGATGCTCCGTCACCCTACGTTATCCCAGATTATCGGATCTCGATGAATGACCTCGAATCAAACGACTACACGGTCGTTGCAAATCTACCCGTGGAGTGTCAGGTGAGCTCCAGCAGTCACTTTGTCGCTCCCGACGAACATCAACTTACCGCCTGCAATGATCTATTCACTGCTTCGGATTCGCTCACCCACAACTTGGCCACGCCCAATCTATCTTCTGATTTGGACAATGCCGCCGATGCTACCATGTTTTCACCATTGGAAAATTCGTTTAACTACTCGCTGACTGCGCCTCCGCCATTGTCATTGCCGGCGGTCGATCCTCCTTCGGGTTCATCTATGACCGCTGTTGCATCCACTCTGTCTACCTCGGCTCCTGCGTCTTCCTCTACCTCCACGTCAACATTATCATCCCCTTTCACCTCTGCACCCCTCGTACGCCGACCAAATGCCAACGTCAACACCAAACACAAAACCACACCAAAATCCAAACTGAAAATAAATACAAACCTGCGTCGAAAACCTTCCTCGCCGTCTCATCGGTTTATCAAACCTATCCATCAACCTCCCACCGCTCCTGTCTCCGTACCTCTTGCTCCTCTTCTATTGCCAACATTACCACCTCTAACTCTCAATACCCTTCACTGTCCGTACTACTCTGCTCACTACCCTCAACCCACCTGCAACACTGCTGCTTCCAAAATCTGCACGGCTGCCGACCCGCAGAAACTATACGCCAACGTCGCCGGCCCCAATATCGTTCTCAACACCCCAGATTTTCCTGCCTTTGGGCGCGCGATTGAACGAAGTGTGAACACTGAGGGGTGCTTAGGCTATAGCTTGCTCATGCGGAAAGCAGGGGAGTTTAGTAAGAAAGGTAAAATTCAAGGAGGAGGAGGAAGAGGTAAGGACGAAAAACCGGATTTGACACAAACGTATCTGAGGATCACGTTGGGTTCTCATATGGTAAGGCGTCACTGACATGTTCTTTCTTCTTGTCTGTCATTTGGATTTGAATGGTTCCTAGAACGAGGTTTTTTTTTTTTTCATTTCGGGCTGGTTCTATAAATTCACTGTGATCGATATCTAAACTGATATTCCATATCTCGCTGTTTTTTGTTTCTGGACATTCGGGGGTGAAGATGAGATCGAATTCCAGATCTCTTCTTTTTCATTTAGTCTTTTCGGATTCGGTCTTTCGGATTCAATTTTTACTCCACTTCACGATAACCACGAGCTGAACTGAAATCCGAATCACAGGTCAACTCACCTGGGATCCCATATGTTCTGGAGATCTGGCCTGCAGGTCATTATAGTCCTGTCCATGAACATGCGGACTCGTTCGCTATCATCAAGGTGTGTAGGATTGTTAGAATTATTCATTCATTCATTCTTGTAGCCATTCCTTCCGTATATGTCGCCATCATCCAAGTGGATTACTCATGTTGTCAAATCTATGTTGCTAGGTCCTCTACGGTACTATTAACGCCTTCTTCTACGACTCCCTCGTCAATCCTGGTGGACCACGAATGATCATGGACAAGGTTGAGTTGAACACCGGAGATATCACTTGGATCTCCCCACAGCACTACCAGGTGCATCAGTTGAAAAACCTGAGCAAGCGTAAGGAGGATGGTGGGGAGGGAACGGTTTGTTGTACGCTGCAGTGTTACCAGTCAGTTTTCAAACAACAGCCTACCAATTCATAGTAACGATATAGAACTTAGGTATGCCTACAACGACAAGATACACTACGAAAACTTCCGCTACATCCCCAACTCTAATTCGAATTCATCCTCTCGAAGCTCACCTACCTCGTCTCCCAACGACTCTGGCTACGAATCCGGACCAGACATGATGGATTTTCAACCAAACAGCGATATGTCCTTCGGGGTGTTCAAAGCTGCGATTCGGAGAGAGTGGGAGGATTATATGTCGACAGCTATTGGGAAAAAAGAAGAATCAGAATATTTGGCTAGTGAGAGGGCAAGGATTGCGAAAGGGGATCAGGTGAACTCGGACGTAGCCAAGAAAGCAGCGGAGATGGCAGAGCTGTTGGCAGAGAGAGAGAGGTTGGTTGAGATGGGGTCGATGGAAGCTAGAGCGGAGGCGGTGATGATGGAGGTTGGGCAGTGAATGGCGACCGTATCCGACATATTAAGATAACTGACAGTGTTGAGTTGGACTTAATTTGTATAGATAGGAATACGTAAACCGTACAGCGGTCCGAACAGAAACAGTACACATTCCTTTCCATTAGCGATAGGCTAAGTAAGCCTATAAGTATAAATTAGGCTCAGTCCACGACAAAAAAAATTTAAGAAACCGACGACGGGGATCGAACCCGCAACTTCAGCCTTTCTAGTAAAGATATAGGAAAGCTACGCGCTACCATTGCGCCACGCCGGCAACAATACAAAGAATCAAAAAAATTTGCCATCTTCAGATACCCTCCCTGATTAGGACAGAACAAAGGATAAGCAAGTCACGTGTCCGTCCGCTTGCCTTTGTATTTTGTCGAAATCCGATAAAAGCTCTTTGTGTTTTACAAGAGTCCCTCTTGTATTCTTCCCCCATTCCGCGCTTTTCAACGTCAACTTTTTGGACTACCCAAACTGTTATAGAGCTGCCACTCCCAAATTCAAAATAAACAGAAATTTTTGGGATTAAACTCAAATTACAGTTTACATCCGGTATGTTGCCACTTGTATCTGCTTTTGATCGCTTGGTTTGTACTGAAATACCTTGTAGAATGAACCACAATACAGCTTTCCCCTCCCCTTCTTCTCCTCTTGGTGCTCTTTTGCTGGAACTAGCTCGAGACTACGAACGAGCACGACCGAACGACGCGTTACAATTCTGCTCAAATTGGTTCCAATCGAAATTAGAAGAGCAGAGAACTAGAGCAAGAGATGCTTTAGGTTCTTCAGGAGGTTACGGAGAAGTAGGTCGTGGTAGTACCGGGAGCAGTATTGGATTCAACAATCGACAATCCTTCGGCACTCACGGCACACTGAGCCGCCGAACATCAATGTATGTCGACGTTCCTCAGAGCGTGTCGGCAGGAAGTACATCAGGAGGAGCAGGCGACGATGAAGCCATTGATCCGCTCGAAAGAAAAAGAGGCAGCACTAGTTCGAATTTCAGCGCAGGACGAAACAGTCAGAGGGGATCTGTAGCGAATCTAGGTGGAGGGATGTTCAGTAATCCTTTCGGGAAATCGTCCGCCACCCCTCCGCCAAATGTAAATGTACCGCCTACCATTTCCGAGCCATCTTCGTCGAATGTATCGACGACGATAGGATTCACCAATCCTTTTTCTCCTTCTTCCACTCCACTTAGTCCTCTCGCGCCTTTGTCTGCAAATGGATCAGGTCCTGCGCCAGGTGACTTTTTGCATCCCCCAAATAGCGCAATCTTCGCGAGACGCACTAGTGTCAGTGCGGAGAGTATTCCTATCGAGGAACTGGAAGGCGGTAGTGGGTATCTTGGTTAGTTATCTTCCGGTCCCCTTTGCTAGAAAAATTGGTGAATACTAAATAATCTAAAAATTTTCCAGGTAATCCACCTTATCACCCAAAGTCACCCACTCAACTTGCCCGTATAAAATCTTCCATCGCAAATAACTTTATCTTCCGTGATCTGGACGAGGAACAAGAAACCGGCGTTCTCAACGCTATGCAGGAAGTTGCCGTAGACGAAGGCGAAGAAGTCATCAGACAAGGGGATGTAGGAGAATATTTCTACGTCGTCGAGAGTGGTATCTTGGATTGTTATATTAAATCCGAGGGAGGTCACAGTCAAACCCAGAATCAGGTGACAGCCACACCGTCGTCTCCTACTTCGCCAACATCCACAAGTACCTCCTCGTCTTCTGCAGATTCATACCCTCCTCCTCTTCCCTCACATCCGGTTTATGGAGCCCTCGTCGCTTCCTGTCCTCCGGGAACGTCTTTCGGTGAGCTTGCACTGATGTACGGCCATCCCCGCGCAGCAACCGTCTTATCCCGAGTCCCTTCCCTTCTCTGGGCTCTCGATCGTATCACCTTCCGCACAATCATTCTCAAAGCCGCTCATCGTCGTCGAACGATGTACGAAGGATTTCTCAAGGAAGTGGTTCTATTAAAAGGACTCAGTCAGGGTGAAAGAAGTAAAATAGCTGATGCGTTGGTTAGTCGGGTGTATGAGGATGGTGAAAATGTTGTGAAGCAAGGGGAGATGGGCGATACGTTCTTCTTTGTTGAAGAAGGAGAAGCTATTGTTACGAAGAGAGTGCCGAGAGGAGAGAGGAGAGGGTCTGCGTACGTTATGCCACCTGGGCCGAATGGAGGACAAAGAGTCGATAGAGATGCGGACGACGATTTCGAAGAAATTATCGTCGGACGGCTCATCAAAGGTGATTACTTTGGTGAGCTTTCGTTGTTGAGGCTCGCCCCTAGGGCAGCCACAGTCTCTGCCATCGTTCGTGCCCCTGCTCCGTTGGCTCTATTGTCAGCTCCCTTGTCAACGGTAGGTGAAGAACAAGATTCCACACCAAAAACCACCCCAACGTTTAATATTACGCCGTCTTCGCCTGCTGTAGGAAATCCCTTTTCTACATTCCCTCCGTCTTCTTCTTCTTCGATGTTCAACCCCAATGCGAACCCGAATATGTCGAACAATACCATCATCGTTGGAGGCCGACTCGGGCCTAAGCTCAAAGTCGCTGCACTGGATGCACCCGCGTTCACGAGGTTGCTTGGGCCATTGAGGGAGATTATGGAAAGGAGGGCAGGGGAGAGTTATTTGATGTAAGATGCTGAGGAACAGCGTGAATGTAATTGATAAAATTGGACTGTTTTTCCGGCCTGCGGTGAGAAAGACTGTGTTGCTTCCATTGCATGTATTGTGTGTTCTTGTGTCATCTACGCTCATTTATTATGATGATTTATGGGTATCTCGCCGTCGTACCGATGTTGTATATAGAAGTTGTAAATACATTTTCAAGATCCTCGAACACTGTAAGTCACTGTTACCGAGTCATGTGTGCTTGTTTTGGCGAATTTCGTCTGCATTTTTTCTCTTTTTGATATCTCGTTTCTTTTGTGGTCTAAGCTGTAAATTCTTATACTAAAGTTTGAGTACTAAAGGGTTTATTTTCGCAAGCGAGACGCCACCATTAGAAAACAGTCTGCATGAGCCCTTGTTCACGACAAGGTTAAACCAAGACGTTGCTGCGGGTCATTTTCAAAAAGCCTGGCTTTCTGACCTTTCGTCCTCTCTTCCCAACAAAGGCATACTCACACCTTAACACGCACTAACCGTATAGAGTCTATCATGCTATCTTCCGAGGTTATTTCGAATTTGAATTAATCAGCGTCAGCCAAAATTAACCAAGTATCGGGCACTGTATTGGAATCTGGTGGATATATGCTAAGGTACAAGCGCGAATAGAGTTTTGTAGTGGTAGATGTTACTAGTACGTTGGCTCTAGGTAGTGAAGAGGAACACGGACCTGATTTATGGAGCTCAAAGTCCAATGTATTTGAAAATAATCTGTTATTTCTGAGTATCAACGGAAGGTCACCATTGTTTGTTGAATTAAACTGACGGTTCTGATGAGGTAAGCATCGCGTAAATAGACGCGCTGTGGTGCCGAATTGGCGCCCAAGTCGGCTCCACCTCGGGTAAGAATGTCGCGCTTCCACGTCTACATACAACTTTTTCGTTCCATTCTTATTTCATTTCAGCTTCATTCTTGATTGTTTCTTCTTCATGTCCGACGGGCAACACACCACAATCCCAATTCTTATCGAGCTCCCAGCGTATGGGTACACCTTCACAGTTATACTACCCTCTTCAGAGGCCAACAACGTTCTCTCAATCAAGGAAGCGATCTTTCGTACGTGTCCCGGTAATCCTCGCGTCGACGGACAACGAATTATCTGGCGTGGTCGGGTATTAGATAATGTCGAGACTGTAGCGGACTTGTGGCCTGAATCCAACGACGATTTAAGGAGAATCGTTCATCTTAGTGTTCACCCATCGGCATGGACAGGGATGCCACCTATAAAGGAGACTTCGAGGGAGGCAAAGGGTAAAGAGAAGGAGAAAGAGATGGGGAATGTCATTAACCAGCTGCGGTCAGCTGCCGCTACTCCGAGTCTCAAGTCGTCGTCGACGGCGAGTGTTCCGACATTAACCGCATCAAAATCAGCGCCGACGCCGACGCCGAGATCGTCATCGTCACCTACTTCGACTTCGACCGCGTTACCAGCTTATATATTATCCAAGCATCGTCAGGCGTTGTCTGCACTTACTCATGAGCCTTTCACGCCGTCCGACAACGACAAGGAGTCGGCAGTGCAATTCGTCAACGCACATGGTTTTGTGTGGCCTGATATTTTGGATGCACAGTTCCCCAATCTAGTTGGAGGCTCTGAGAAGGGGCTCAGGTACCAGAAGGAAGTTATTGAGTAAGTTTTTAACTTTTATGAGGACAGTCCCGAATTGGGATCTGATTTCATGATGTTAGTGGTCGTCCGTATCTTCGTCTGCTTGATCCTTCTGTATCGCCTACGTCGGTTCAAAGACACGCATTCCATGTCCTCTCGTATACTATGGAATTACTGAAGCTTTCCCCGCTAAAAGCAACGCCCACTTCTTCGACGTCGTCTACCTCCCAAGTTCAGACTCTAGGTGATCCCGCTACAACTCCTGTCCAAGTCCCTGCCCACCTTAATGCTCTCATACAACAAATGGGTTTACCACCCATCAACCATGATTTACCTCCCGGTGTCGTCCAAGTCGTTCAACAGCCTCAGGTAAACCAACAGGGAGTTCAATTTGACTTGAACCAGTTTCTCAACGGGAATAATAACGCCAATCCTGCTAATCCCCATCCTCCCATCCAAATACAACAAATCAACCTCCGACCACTGATCCTTCCTATCCTCATGCTCTCCCTTCGCACACTTCTCCTTCTATATTTTGTCGCTCCGGCACGAAAACCCTTTCTCACGCTTCTGATCCTTGCTTGGGTCGGATGGGAGATTTGGGGTTGGATTGGTGGACTTGGATTGCGTGTAGAAGGTGAGAATCAAGCAGGTAATATTGGTAGAGGTGGAGATGCTGGTGAAGGTGCTGGACAAGCAGGCGTAGCTCAACCACCTCCGATGCAAAATGCGCCAGCGCCAGCACCAAACGGACCCCCCGCCATTGTTCCTGGTAACAACAACAACAACGCTGCTCATCATAATGGTATCATCGAAACACTTGCATCCTTTGACATCGCAGATGGCGAAAGTGCTTTATCTTCGTTCCTTCCTGAATCCGACTTATCAGAACCTGGTTTTCCTAGAAAAGCCTTGTCCTTCCTCGTGTTATTATTCACTACCGTTCATCCGGCGGTATGGAATAGACGCCGGACATTGTTAAGGGCCAGAGAAGGACGAGTGAAAGTTGAGATGAACGTATTAAGGGAAGGAGCCGAGGAGGTTAGACCTGTCGTACTTGATGAGGGGAACTTTGTCGGGAACGGACACGGAGATGGGGAGGCTAATTCTAACGATACTGCTGTTTCGGAGAATGATCGACGGGCTGAACGTCGTGCGGAGATGCTTGCCAGATATATGCGCCGACCGTCGTGGGTGCGGAGGTATATGCAGCGGGTGATGAATGCTGAAGGAGAGGGTGTGTGGGTTGACGAGGCGGATTAATTTATGTGATGATACAAATAAAGAGATGTATTCGTGAAGTGATTGGATATGCATAAATACATTGCACAGTATAAAATATTCATTGACCTTGGAAGGGTAGGATGTGAGCTATAAGTAAAAATCAAGAGGTTTTTGGTGTTTGCACAATCCTAGATAAATTACATATGGATACAAACATACAACGCGTGACAATGATAGTCCGAGTCCAACAACTCAAGCAACCTAAGCAATGCAAAAGAAGAAAAGCATGACGAATTAATGCTCTGGGTTTCCACCAGCCCACCGGGTATCGAGAGACTTTCCTTGGAACGAAGACATTATAGATCGCATTTGAGCGTAAGAAACACATCTGTTCAACGTATTCCAATCAAAATTTGCATTTTTGCGATCTTCGTCATTATCTAGATTTTCATCTTCCGCATAGTTCGTCGACTTTTTAATGGGACGTCCCCTGTAGCCACGCTGTAGCTTCCAAAATATACGCTCCAGCCATGGTTGGAAATCAGCGAAATAAGGTTGGACGGTAAGACCTTTTCCAAAAGGGTCGGTAAGGAAGGTGTTTTTGTTGTAAAAAATTTGTTGGTCAGTTCCGCTGAACCATTTGGAGTAAGCTCGTGGTTCAGCAGCGGGGACTCCAGGTTGAGCATAGCGACAAGCAAGACAAAGAATGATGTAGAATATGGATTCTAGATCGTGCCTAAAAAAGTGGCCACCCTCCCAATTCGGATTCAGCAGATCTGGAGACATGAAAGGTCGGGTACCGGTGCGCTGGTTGGACGTTGGGCCCTTACCCATATCCTGGACACGCGAAGAAAGGTCGAAATCATTAAGCACACCATATATTTTGCCTTCTTCACGTCTGAACATTATATTGCCGGAACTAAGATCGCGATGTAGAATTCCAGCGCATTCATAAAGCCATTGGTGAACTACGAAGGGGATAGAAGCGAAAATGTCAGGAAGTGAGGTTGAATGAGATCGAAGAGCGGCGTACTTTGTACAATGTCATAAAATACTTGAGCGAAATCCCTCAAATCGTTCAACTCCGAAAGTGGATGAAGTTTCTCCATAACTGTAACGCGCATCACTCTTTCCTCGTATTTTTCTTTCAGATGCGCCTTTAAACGACCCTGGACGGTTGTTGTTTTGTCATAGGTTATAGTGATCGTGTCGATAAGTTCTGGAAGATGGTTGAGTGCCCAATGCTCGCCAGATGTTTCTGCCTTTGCCCTAGCTTCCCGAATCAATTCTTCTTCTGAAGTTCGACTCCGACTTGGAAAGCTGATCTTCATAATTCTTCTTTCCCCATGCCATGTACAACCAGATTCTGTACAGATGCACTCCACTCCGACAACGATCGAACAACGACCGACAATACCCTCCGCACGATATAGAACCTTTTTTATTATGACGGTTCTAATTTTGCCATCAGAGGCTCGAAAGCTTTAAGTCGCGCCAATCAAGCTTTCCGGATTATCTTCCAACTTCGAGGGTAACTGTTTAGGGTCGCGAAGGTAATCGAAATCGTTCAAATGCAGATTAGGGATATATCCAAGCTTCTCTGTAGAGAGTTTGTTGAGCTGGCAGACCATGGCCATGAACAGTTTCTTCCACTCTGTGTCTACGATTTGGAAGTCCTGGAGAAAAGGAAAAGAGCGATTTCAATTAACAAATGAATGTAAAAGGTTAACAAGAAAATGTGGGAAAAAGGTTCCAAATGAACCGGGCCGGAAGCGCGCCTCTTGGGACCAGAAGCGAACTACACCATGGCATACCATCCACAGACTAATGGCGAGACAGAACAGACAAATCAGGAGATTGAGCACTATCTCCATTTGTTTATCAGTTATCATCAAAACAACTAGCACAAATGGTTACCACTTGCAGAATTTGCCTACAATGACCAAGTACACTCTGCTATGAAGGTCTCTCCTTTCTATGCTGACAATGGTAGACACCCCTATAAAGGCACAGCAACTGAAATGAATTTGGACAACCCCACAGCACAGGTGTTTGCGAATGGAATGAAGAAGGCTTGAGAGGAAGTAGGAGCAGCCTTAGGGAAGGCCAAAAAGGATATGAAGAAGTTTTATGATAAGAAGCAAAGAGTCAGGGTAGAATATAAGCCAGGAGACAAAGTCTGGCTTGAAGGAATGAGCTTGTCAATGGACCAGCCAATGAAGAAGCTGGGTGATAAGCACTTTGGACCATTTATGGTCCAAAAGAAGATAGGTGCTAGTTCCTATAGACTAGATATCCCCTCTACATGGAAACATATTCATAATGTTTTCAACAAGGTCCTCCTAACCCCCTATAGAGAACCACAATTCCCATCTCAACCATGAAACACTCAATTACCCCCCATTGTAATAGGAGAAGAAGAAGAGTTTGAAGTTGAAGAAATACTCAATTCCTGGAAGGTAGGAAGGGGAACCAAATACAAAGTCTAATGGCAAGGGTACAGTCCACACAAGGACACTTGGGAACCTCACTCCAACATCACACATTCCTCCAATTTGTTGAAGGAATTTCATAATAAAAACCTGACCAAACCCAAACCCACTACTCTGAATTGACTTGAGATTCCTATTTCATTATTCCCCACTGAACTCTTCCATCCTATGCCTAAGCTGGACACCAAAATAATGCCATCACAGTTACCCTCTGAGAATTTTGTTCATCAACAAGTGCTCTAGTGATGGGGTAATGTTACAAAAGTGTCTGTTTCTTATTATTATTTTCCTTTTTTTTTCTTTACTTACCTAATCACTAAAGTGCTTGCACCAGTACTCATTATATTTTCATCTCCATCTAGATCACACATGACAACCTTATTGTTCTCGCATTGTCATTTCATCTACGAATGACTCTCTCGTGCCTGTCAGCTTGTTGACAGGACATTGTCATTATTGTCTCACCTCCATGCTTCCTTTATATTGCCTTATTGTTTATTCACTGAATACCTACAGCTTTACTTATGGATATGTGTTATGATCGTGCACAAAGGGATCGTTGGAAAGGATCATGGGATGATCGCGGGAAATGGCAAAGAGAATTACTTCACGGGGTAAAATGATCCTAGACTAGGTAGCCAGAACTTGACTCCACTATTAGTAGAGTCCTCAACACTTCATGTGTCTGCAAGAGAAGAAAGTAAAACGTGTTCCATTTGCGATGACCATTGCAGAACGTACTGACAGTAGGGATGTTAAAACAATGATATGGATAAGTACTTGATTAATTGGTATCACTATCGAAGTGCTATCAATATTTAAACTAAGGAACTACCTATTCAATACCTTAGCTTTATACTAAGGGTAAGTCAGGATCGTGAAGCGATGCCATACCCAAATGGGTTAGCTCGTAAGTAAAGAACAAAGGAAGGGATATAAAAGGGATAGTGTGAATCCGATAAGAACGATAAGAGATAACGAGTATTTACTTCACATCAGAATTCCCTTGCAAAGTAATTGTGTAGTGGTAAAAGGATATAAGTAATATATCTAAGTATCAGAATGGTCCATGAAGCTTCATAACGACTTAGCTTGCATAGATATAACAGTATCCCCCTCTTAGGCTTTCGCCCTTGAAAGCCTATGCGATTGTTAATGATTAATGAATCTAAAATTAGGTAGAATGGATAAGTAAAAAGGAAAAGTAAAATTTTCAAAATGCCACACGATTTATGATTGAGGTAAACGAAAAATTTGAAGTCGAACCTGCCCTCAACAATGAACACGTATAAAATGCAAGGGTTTTCTCTGTTTTTTCCTAAGTCCTCATCACTCTACGATGTCTTTCACTGTCACCGTCACTGAAACCATGCAGGAACAATGAGCCCGCCTTGTTTGGGAGCAGGTGGAATGAGCCTGCCTTCATCAGCTCGAAATTGATGCGCAGGAGGCTGCCTTTGAGGAGGAGATGGTGAGGTTGGAGGAGGAGGCTGCTCATGAGGCTGAGGAGAGAACACTCGAGGAGGAGAGGCAAGCCGCAAAGAAGAGAGAGGAAGAAAAGCTCATCAAGGAGAGCATCACGAAGGCGAAGGCCGATGCCTTGAAGAAGCTCGCAGAGGAAGAGCGAGTAAGAAGTCAATGATGAACCCAGGCTCTACAGGAGTTACAAGAGTGTTGGGATCGTGCAGCTCAAGCTGCATCGCGATGTTCAAGTGGTCTGGTGTCGTGGGAGCCTGAAGGCTCCAAATCAAAAACCTATAAGTCCGCCTCCATTGTTTGTGATTCCCCGGAAGTGGATGTCTTGGATTTAAAGAGAAAACATCCTGTACCTCTGGTGAGTTATGGTCATTTGCGATTGTTTCCGAGTTGTTTTTATTTAATGAATTATAGACTGGTGGAGCCCCGGATCCTGATGATGATCCCGCCCCTGGTTACAATGATGAGGATGAGGATGATGAGGATGACAAGTACGATGAGGGTGATGCCCCTCCCCCTACTCCTTCACAGAGCTGTGAAGCCTGTCTTCATTGTGTTGCACATGGCAACACTTTGAACTGCATCGTGCAACCTGGGAAACCACGTACCCAAGCCTGCCTGAGTTGTCATCAACAACGACAATGGTGTAGTTGGTCAGGGGAGAATGCAGCTCGAAGATCGAGAAGAAAGAGGCTGAGAGTCGACAAGGGAGATTTATACCAGGGTCCCGCGACACACGTCACGGAAAGAAGAATGGTAGGTCTGGAATTTGGGGAGAAGTTGGATCTGCTCATGGAGCAGAATGACCAACTCAAGAAGCAAATGGAAATGCTTCTGGGTTTCACGAGTCGATCAGCTCTTGTGATGGAGGAACTGGTCTGTTTAGTACAGCAACAACCTGGGGAGGACAATGAAGAAGAAGAAGACGAAGATGAAGAGGAGAGAAGGAGAAGGATTTGTGAGGGAAAACACCACATGATGTGATTCCTGTGAAGGGTAGTAGTAGTCTATGGGACTTGTAATAATTTTTTGTATAATTTAGTATTTGTTCATTTTGTTGTTTTTTGTTTTTTGGTTTTGTTTTGTTTTTTGGTTTTGTTTTGTTTTAATTTTATAAGTATTTGCCTTTTTTGGTGGTTTTGGATTCATAAGGTTTTGTTTATGAATAAGTGTTAATGGTGTAAGAATTTATCCTTCGGTCCGCGAGGAAAGAATCATGATGGTTTTGGAAGGGAAGGAATGTGTGAGAGTTCAAGTCAGTTTCACAAATAATGAATCATGGAACTCCTTGGCATAGGGATTGGGAATTAGTAGGTAATGAAGTAGGTACAATGGAATGTGATTGTGATGGATCACAATCATTTCACGAGGAGTTTGTTATTAGAAAAAAAAAATGAAAATTAGTATTGCCAGTGAATGAATAGGAAAAATAAGTATGCAGTAAATCATGATGGTCCAGGTTTGTGAGGGTAATGAAGATGAAAGGCTGGAACCAGCTCATCCATGTGAATTTCATTCGCGGCAACCCAGGAAAACTCTTCATCTGTACCTTCATATCCTGCCCACCTTATGTAATAATGTAGTGGACATTTTTTGTATTGACAATCCAACTTTGAATCTAGTACCTCCACAATGTTGTATTCTTCTTTGCCATTGACTTCCACTGGAGGTGGAGGAGTTTGTTCGCGATGTGGAATTGAGTTCGGAGTATAGAGTTTGAGTTGGGATACATGGAAGACTGGGTGGATATGACTAAGGTAGGAAGGAAGTTATAACTTGTATGAGAGAGTTCCTATGCACTCAAGAATTTTGAACAGTCCGAGATACTTCTTGGAAAACTTTGCAGTAGGTCAAGTGGTTTTTATGTGCTTCGCTAGTACGGATACCTGTGAATCATTGGGAAAATCTGGGTGATTAATACATTTTCTGTCCGCTTGCTCTTTGTATCAAGCTTGTGCATTAGTAATTTCTTCGTGGAGAAAAGCATGAATCTCATCTAAATTTGCCGCAAAGTCAATTGCTCGATCAGAATGGATGTCAATTTCAGGTTTCACTGTAATGTTAGGATGATAACCTTTATTTGCGAAGAACGGAGTAATACCAGTGGAAGCGTTCGGAGCATTGTTGTATGCAAATTCCGCGATAGGCAGAAGCTTTGCCCAATCATCCTGTTGATATGCACAATACATACAGATGTATTGTTCCAGAGTCTGGTTAACTCATTCTGTTTGCCCATCCCCCTCAGGATGATATCTGGAGGTGAAGTGTAGTTTGATCAAGAGAGCTTTTCCTAAAGCGCGAAAGAAAGCCAAAATGAATTCCGAGCCTCGGTCAGAAGTGACATGGCTAGGAACTCTGTGTTTCGAGAAAACATGATGGACAAATAATTCTGCGAGCTCTTTGGATGTTATTTTGTCATGTGTTGCAATGAAAATGCCTTGTTTCAAGGCTCAATCCACAATTACTAAAATAACTGTATGTCCTTTAGAGTTGGGTAATTGTTCAATGAAGTCCATCAATATAGAATCCCAAGGCTGGACAGGAACTGGAAGTGGTTTAAGTAGACTGTAAGGCCTATGTCAACAAGGTTTATTGCGCCCACAAACTGTACACGAATTAATATAATTGCGAATGAATTCGCGAACCTTTGGCCAAGTGTACTGTCGTCGAATAGCTTCTAGAGTCCAGTTTTGACCAAAATGACCTGAGAGTGGGTGATTGTGAAAGTAGCATAGAATTTGAAGTCGTAAATTGGAAATGTTAGGAATGTAAATGCAATCGTCAAGTCGTAACAGTCCATCAGACCCTATTGTCCAATGAGTGTTTGAACCATCCTTTGCAAATGTCAATCCCGCGATTGATTCCAGATCCATTTTGATTGAATCATGAATAGCGGAATGAAGTACCTCTATATCCATAACAATGGAGGCACGAAGTGCCGGTCCTTCTAGGAATGTAGCTCAAAGGGAAGTAGTTAGTTGTTCATTAGTGAAAATAGGTCTGAAATTCTGTGGGTTAACTTGTGCATAGCCAATATCCCCCTCTTTGGGTAGACATCCCAGTGTCTAGTCATTGAGTCAGGTTTTTCACCTAGCTTACCTGGTCTGAATCAGATCACCATATTAAATTGATGCAGATACTCTGACCAACAAACTTGTCTTTGGGTAAGGATTTTCGTTGTTGAGAAGTATTTGAGATTCTTATGATTGGTAATGATGTCGATAGGATCTCCCAATCCCTTGAGGTAATGTCGCCAGCCTTTGAATGCTTCAAAAATTGCGAGAAGTTCCTTATCGTGAGTGTCATAGTTAAGTTCCGCAGCTTGAAAAGTCCTCAAGAGGAATGCGATAGGATGAATTTCTCTGTCAGGTAGTAGGATCGAGAGGATCACGGCTATAATACTTTCTCTGGTTCTCAAGAGAGAACTCAAAGACAGCAGTGAGGCCAGCAGGGATCAACGACAATCAAAATGGTAGAGCGAGATGAGCTTTAGATAGCAAAGATGTTTTAATGGGGGGAGAAAACTCCTCTTGTTGCCTCATATTGTGACTATATATATACTATTTTACATAGGTCATGTGTATGATCTAGAATCCAACCTTTTGTCCGCCCCGTTCTATCTCGCAGATTGATCCCTTAGTCCACCCAATGTGATTGTCTTGATTGACATATTGGGCAGTGGTTGAGGGCCTGCACTCATTGTTGTCACAAGGCTCGTGATCATATGAGACCTTGTGTTGAGTTTTGCATGCAGATGCATGCGAAGCTTGACACGGCTAATGCATAGTCTGAAGTGTCTGTTTCCATGATTAGATGTCGGTTTGGTTCCCAATGTGCCAGAATAGGAGCATGAGTGAAGCTGTATTTGAGCTTCTCAAAGGCTTCCTGGCAATCAGTGTTCCAGTTCCAAGGTGTATCCTTTCATGTGTGTCAGATCATCGGAACTACGATATCGCTATAATTATAAATAAAACATCAATAAAAATATGAAAATCCAAGAAAAGACTGGACATCTTTGACTTTCCAAGGTACCAGCCAGTCAATGATAGCTTTTACTTTGTCTTTTGACATTGTTAAGCCCTTCAGGGAAAGAATATAGCCAAGATACTCTAATGTGTTGACCTCCCATTCGCATTTCGCGAGGTTTGCATAGAGTCAATGTTTACGAAGATGACAGAGGACCTCGCGAACGTGTTCACGATGCAATGCCTCGTCGTCGGAGTAAATAAGTATGTCATCGAGGTAGACAATAACATAAACATCTAAAAGATGAGCAAATATATTGTTAACAAACCTTTGGAAAGCTGCAGGAGCATTAGTGAGTCCGAATGGCATAACCTTCCATTCATAAGAACCCCAATGAGTTCTGAATGTTGTTTTCCATTTGTTGCCTTCCGCAATTTGAACTAAATGGTACGTGTGAGTGAGATCGAGTTTGGTATAAAACTTAGCTTTTTTCGGAGCATCTAGCAAATCAGAAATGAGAGGCAAAGGATAACGATCCTTCTTTGTGATGTTATTATGACCACAAAAGTCTATGCAAAGTCAAAGTTTTCCATCCTTTTTCAGTATGAATAATACCGGAGCTCTGTGAGGAGAGGATGAGGGTTGAATAGCATTTGATTTGAGGTGCTTATCAATGAAATCACGTAGAGCCTCTAATTCTTTGGCAGAAAGAGGGTAAAGGTGACCAATAGGTGGTTTGGCGCCTTCCTCCAATTCAATCTTGAGGTCATAGGGTCAGTGTGTTATATGTATGCAAGCTAAGTCTTTATGAAGCTTCGCGATCCATTCTGCTACTTAGATATTACTTATATCCTTTTACTACTATGCAATTACTTCGCGAAGGATTTCCAATGCGAAGCAATTACTCGTTATCTCTTATCATCCTTATCGGATTTACACTATTCCTTTTATATCTCTTCCTTTGTTCTTGACTTACGAGCTAACCCATTCGGGCATGGCATTGCTTCGCGATCCTGACTTACCTTTAGTATAAAGCTATGGTATCGAATAGGTAGTTCTTTAGTTTAAATATCAACTTTGATAGCACTTCGATAGTGATACCAAATAATCATCTATCTTTATCATCGTTTTAACATCCTCGCTGCCAGTATGTTCCGCAATAGTCATCGCGAACAGAACATGTTTATCTTTCTTCTCTTGCGGACACGTGAAGTGTCGAGGACTCTACTAATAGTGGAGTCAAGGTCTGACTACTTTGTCTAGGATCGTTTTACCTCGCAAAGTATTTCACTTGGTGTTTTTCCGCGATCATCCCGCAATCATTCCCGATGATCCCTTTGTGCACGATCATAACAGTATATTTAAACTGACACTCGGCACATTCGTCCTCATCACCCTTCCCATTACACTCAACAATTTTCCTTCTTTCAACAATGGTCTATACAAGGAGCAGACGAAACCATACCAACACTGGAGGGTCTGACGAGTCGGTAAGAGAGGAACCGGAAACGGTTAATCCTTTTGCATCGAACGTGACAGGCTTCGCGCCCTTCGCGGAATCAATCTCAGGAGCTGGACATTCTTGACATTGATCTAACGTCTTCGGTCCAGCTCCAGGACAACCTGCTAGTGCGCGGGTTTCCAGTCATCACGCCCTTGGTCAACCTGACCATTCCGAATTTGAGTACCAAGTACTCTACACAGAGAATGGTGATCCCATTACTGTACAAACGCTGTGAAGAAATCACACGGCGATACCAACAACTGAGATGGAAATCCCACCATCTCCTACTACATTTACCCTTGCTGACAGAGTGCATCAGCAGCTAGCAAACGCTCCCGGCCCTTCGCGGGGTCAGATACCAGCTACCACGATGGAAATTCCGGAGAACATCGAAGAAGCGGAAATCAACAAAGAGGTAGGTCCTGACGAGTCAGGGAATCCCAGAGACCCAGGGGGATCTGATCCCGATAGCCCTGGAGGTCCCGGGCCACCTCGAGGTTCTCGCGTTCCTAGTCGTTCTAGGAGTCCAGTGGAACAGGTAGGTAGTGTCTATCTGGACCCTACTGAACAATGCATCCTTGATGTGTTTCACGCATTTAACGGTTCACTCGATACCCTTGGAACAGTCCTCGTGGGCATGAATGCTAGCAGCCCCACGGAATCCGGAAGATCAAAGGTCAAGGATCCTGAAGTGTTCAATGGATCTGACTTGCAGAAACTGAAAGGTTTCCTAGTTTCCTTGTCTTTGGTGTTTATTGATCGTCTGTCGTATTTTACTGATCAAAAGAAGATCAACTATACATTGTCCTACCTCGGTGGTTCCGTGAAGGAATGGTTCGAACCAGATATTCTGGATCTGAATCTCTCCGCGATGCCAGCATGGACGGGTTCCTTCGCGGCATTGGTGAAGGAACTCCAGGACAATTTTGGTATGTACAATGCACAGGGGGAAGCTGAAGATAAGATTGGCACGTTAAGGATGAAGGAATCCGATAATGTATGGAAGTATAACATCCGTTTTAATACCCTCACAGCATCTACTAACTGGGACTTGCATGCCCTTAAGTGGGCTTATCAATGCGGCTTGGCAAGCTGTATCAAAGATGAGATGGCTCGTCTTCCGGAACCGAAGACGCTCGCGGAATACCGTTACGAGGTGCTTCGCGTAGATAACAGGTACTGGAGACAAGAAGAAGAGCGGAAAAGAGAAGCCGCTAGATCGACAGGTGCTTCCTCGGGAGGGAAAGCATCGAACACGTCGAAGAAGAACACGCCAGGTTCTTCACAATCTCCTACAACCACCACCACCATGTCGTCGACCTCGACAAATAACTCGGGAAAGAAAGGTAAGTTGAGTGGAGGTGGAAATTCCTTGTCATCAACGAGTACTGCGGTGACTAAACCTGCATATGCGAGCAACCTCGGCTCGGACAGAAAGCTCCTCGCGAAGGAGTCGGAACATCGAAAGAAGTTGGGGTTATGCAGATTTTGCAGGGGAAGTCATAAGTTCGATGACTATGAGAAACAAAAGGCTCGCGAAGCTCGTGGACATGCCGCGGAAACACAGGAAGTAGTGGCAAGTACCTCTTCGGTATTGGAAAAATAGTCCGCAACTCCTGTACCCCAGTACGAAGCGGGAGTTGCATTGACCAGGTTCGTACTACCAGGGAAGTTAAATTAAATGCATCCACTCTTTCCTATGATGAATGATCTTTTACTATACCTCTTACAATAGATTTTTCACTTCGCGACGTCTCCACAAAGCTTTCTTTTGTCTCTTTACTTGATTCCAGTTCTACCGATTGCTTTATTGATTCTAGATTTGTGTATATACATTCTCAACACAGCTCTGACGTTCCGCGAAGCAACCTTCGCAAACTGATGCTGCTACTACCTTCATATTGGACCATTGATGTGTTGAGGGCACTACCGATAGTAGTGTTGATGTCCAACTACCTTTCCATAACTCCGCGAATCATTCCTCCCTTCGCGAGGGAATTATCCTCTCATATTCCCAACCAATTCTGTGATTACATTGCGATCATTCCGCGATTCCGGAGTTGCATGATCTTAACACAGTGCTCAGGCAGCACTTCGGATTTGACTTCGTCGAAGACATCCGCGAAGTCCGCGTAATGCTTCGGTAATGATGAGGCATCACTTTTGTTTGCCAAAGTTGTCAAAGCAGCTGGCACTGTAACTTCGCTGTGAACTGCACGTAAAAGCAATGGTTCACATTTGGCATTCTTGCAAGCACAGTTGAAGAGTTCTGCATTGACAAGAGCAATGTCAATCTCTGGGTTTCCGAGTCGCAAAGCGGCCAATTGAGCCACCAAAGGATAGGAGTAGATGGGCTCATAGGGAAAGGAGTCTGATAAAGGACAAGGTGAATGGCAAGAACAACTTTGCAGAGATGGTCGTGAAGAGACCTCTTTGGAACTAATGGTAGGCTGACCCCGCAAGGGGACAGTTTCTTCCGGAACAGGTGTTCGCGGAAGCGAGGATGTCAAGAGAAACTTAACTTGCTTAGTGGAATGGAATGTAATGTTTCTCAATGCCCAGTCAATCAATGGATTGTAGCGGGTCAAGAAACTGTAACCTAAAACTGCTTCGCAAGAGGAATCTAGTAAAGTGACATAAAATGTCAGTAGTAGTAGCTCGCCAGAGGGAAACCGAACATTAAGAGATGTAGTCTCAGAAATTGGTTTTGGAGATAAAGAACCATTGAAAAGTCAGAGATTGATTGAAGGGATAGAAGAAGTAGGGAGAGAATGTTTATACATGAAACAAGAATCAATGAAACAATCAGTAGAACCAGAATTGAGTAATGAGACAAAGGAAAGCTTCGCGGAAACATCGCGAAGTGGAAAATCTATTGTAAGAGGTATAGTAAAAGATTGTTCATCATAAGAAAGAGTGGATGCATTTAATTTAACTTCCCTGGTAGTATGAACCTGGTCAAGGCAACTCCCGCTTCTTACTGGGTTACAGGAGTTGCGGACTATTTTTCCGATACCAAAGAGGTACTTGCCACTGCTTCCTGTGTTTCCACAGCACATCTGCGAGCCTCGCAAGCTTTTCATTTCTCACAGTTGTCGAACTTATGATTCCCCCCACAAAATCCACACAACCCCAACTTCTTTCGACGTTCCAACTCCTTCGCGAGGAGTTTTCCATCTGAGCCAAGGTTACTCACGTATGCAGGTTGGGACACCGCAGAACTCGTCGATGATGAGGAATTTCCACCTCCACTAGCCTTACCTTTCTTCCCCGAATTATTTGTTGAGGTTGTGGTTGTGGTGGTGGTAGATGTGGGAGATTGTGATGAACCTGGCGAGTTCTTCTTCGACGTGTTTGATGCTTTCCCTCCCGAGGAAACACCTGTCAATCTAGTGGCTTCTCTTTTCCGCTCTTCTTCATTTCCAGTACCTGTTATCTATGCAAAGTACCTCGTAATGGTATTCCGCGAGTGTCTTTGGCTCCGGAAGACGAGCCATCTCATCTTTGATACAGCTTGCCAAGCTGCATTGATAAGCCCATTTAAGGGCATGCAAATCCCAGTTAGTAGATGCCGCGAGGGTATTAAAACAGATATTATACTTCCATATGTTATTGGATTCCTTCATCCTTAACATGCCGATCCTATCTTCAGCTTCCCCCTGTGCATCATACATGCCGATCTTATCTTCAGCTTCCCCTTGTGCATCATACATACCGAAATTATCCTGTAATTCCTTTACCAATGCCACAAAGGAACTCGTCCACGCTGGCATCATGGAGAGATTCGGATCCAGAATATCTGGTTCGAACCATTCCTTTGCAGAACCACCAAGGTAGGACAAAGTATAGTTGATCTTCTTTTGATCAGTAAAATACGCCAGATGATCAATAAACACCAAAGATAAGGAAACTAGGAAACCTTTCAGTTTCCATGAGTCAGATCCATCAAATACCTCAGGATCCTTGACTTTCGATCTTCCAGATTCCACAGGGCTGCTAGCATTCATGCCTGCGAGAACTGTTCCAAGGGTATCAAGTGAACCCTTAAATGCGTGGAACACATCTAGGATGCGTTGTTCAGTAGGGTCTGGATGGATGCTACCTACCTGTTCCACTGGACTCCTAGAACGACTAGGAATGTGAGAACCTCGAGGTGCTCTGGGACCTCCAGGACTATCGGGATCAGATCCCCCTGGTTCTCCGGGATTTCCTGACTCGTCAGGACTTACTGTGGTGATGAAGGGAGAAAGCACAGAGGAAGCACAGGCTCAAAGCACAAACCAAAGTGAGGGGTGGGGCTAGCACCACACACGAAGGCGGAAAGATAAAATGATCAAGACGGTAGTGATAGCGCAGGGGCCAATCACTAGGGTCGCACAAGGAAAACTAGTTCCAAAGACCAAGTAAGTATATTGAATGTAAACGATGATACAGGTACTAACCTAGTTCCAAAGACCAAGAGGTCAAGATGGGGAACTAGGTGTCAGCTACTGTACTATATATACAAGGGTTCGGATGAGTAAGTGACAGCACGGGAAGCCGCTAGAAGTGTCTGGAATGTGATGGAAGGTTCTGACAAGTGATAGATGGAAGTAAAAGGATATGGAAACATGGAGAAGGGTTCAGGTAGTCACAAAGGTAAAGGAAAGAGGGAATGTAGGAGAAAATGAAGTAAGAACCGTATTCTGTATGGCATGTCACGACATTACCCCCCTTCTACAGTCGATGTCCCAGCGACTATTTCCATGAGGTTTTCATAAGGTTGCCAGGGTAAAGAGTTGAAGATGGTTGCTGAAATTTTTCGTGGTGCATTTGAGTGTTTTGCATAAAAATCTGCGATTGCCTCATCGCTTGTGCCCACTAAGTTTTTTTCATGCTCCCAACTGTTGTGGCCTTCGTCATAACCCTTCCACTTTACCAGGAATTGCAACTTTTTCCACCGTCCAAAGATCCGACTGTCCAGGACCTCCTCCACATCGTAGAACTCTTCTCCCTCCACAATTTCGGGCTCCGGTGGTGGTGGCTCGATTCCATTGACTTCATTCCCTTTCCAGGGAGACAAGCAGTTGGTATGGATGTTATCGTGGATTTTCATCCAGGTAGGTAGGTGTAATCGATATGTGAGTGGGCCTGTTTTCTCTGCGACTTCGAATGGACCTAGGCGTTTGCTCCCCAGTTTCTGGTTCTTTTGCTGTACTTTTAATTTGCTCAGGGATAACCAAACCGGTTGTCCTACTTCGAATTCCTGTACTTTCCCCTTTACCCCCTCTCTAATGCGCTCCTTGCTCATTCGTAGTGCTGCCTCTGCATCCTCTTGTGCATGCTGGAGCAGTTCTAGCCGGTGCTCAATGGATGGGTATTTGGTCTCAATGCCATTTGGAATGGTGAACTCGGGGGTGTAACCATAAAGGGTTTCGAAGGGGGAGTGGCTGTGTGCAGAGTGGATACGAGCATTCATGACAAACTCAGTAGTAGGGATTAAGAGGTCCCAGTCGTCCTGTCGGCGACTTACGTAGATGCAAATGTAACGTTCGATTTCCTGATTAGCACATTCTGTCTGTCCGTTTGTCTCAGGGTGATAGGCTGTGGTCAGGGTGGAGTCAATTCCTAGTCACTTCAGTAGTTGTCGCATAACGTCTGCTGCAAATTGAGGTCCTCTATCCGAGATGAATCGACGGGGTAGGCCATGTAAGCGAAAGATTTCTTTATAAAAGAAATCTGCTACTCCTTCTGCGGTGATCTCTGTTGTACAGGGGAAACAGTGAACTGTCATGAAACGATCTTTTTTCATTATTCTTTTCTTTTATTATTCTTTTCCTTTTCTTTTATTTACTTACCTAATCACCAAAGCGCTTATTATACTTTCATTATCATTTAGGTTACACGCGTCAACCTTATTGTTCTCGCATTGTCGTTTCACTTAGGCACGACTCTCTTGTGCCTGTCAGCTCATTGACAGGACGACGTCATTATCGTTCCGCTTCCATGCTTCTTTCTATATTGCCTTATTGTTTACTCACCTAATACCTACAGCTTTACTTATGGATACGAGCAACTCTTATTGTAGATCCTCACGGTTACAGCGCGAGACATCTCTCACGGCTTCATATCCCATTAGTATATAAGACTTAGTATTTTGTAGTTATATTCCTTAGCTCTATTCTCGTCTATTCTCCTCGGTAGCTAGACTTGTAGTTGGGTTGTTTTATCTATCCTTTTTCGCTTTTTCGCCCTCTTGCTCATCGACTATTGTGTGACACCTGGTTGTCTCTTGTGAGAGCTAACGAGTCACTGACATGAACCATCTTCGTGTAGTGGTCCACGAAGGTGATGATAGCATTGTGGCCATCTTGTGTCATAGGTAGTTCTCCAATCAGATCCATGCCAATGTCCTGCCAGGGTCCTTCCAGTACAGGAAAAGGTTGAAGAGGAGAGTGGTGGTGAGGGTTCAGGCGTTTGCGCTGGCAGTGGTCACATCCATCAATGTACTTGTCTACAAAGGAGCACATCCCAGGCCACCAGTACAGTCTGCTGACTAGTTCCAGGATGCCATGCATCCCTGGATGACCTGCAGTAGGTGCATCGTGACAGTGTTCCAGGATTGTTTTCCTTAGCACCATATCTGGGGGAACATAGACTTTATTGCGATAGTAGACCAAACCGTTTTCCTCCCTCCACTCGGCTGTGCCACTAGTGAGACTTTGGGGTCCCTTGATACCTTTCAGACCATCCAGGACTTCGGCCTCCCGTTTGCTAATCTGTCGAATGCGGTCAAGGAGGGGGTTATGGAGAAGAACCATGGTTGCCGCATTAAGGAAGTGCTCGGGTTTTAGAACGATCTGTTCCCTGTTGTCCTCTGCATCTGTGACCTGATGCTGTGCCATACGTGAGAGTGCGTCAGCTTGAGTGTTAGCTTTGCCAGGGTGATGCTTAAGATGGAAATCAAACCAAGAGAGCCATAGTGCCCATCATGCTTGTCGGCAGCTGAGGTCTTGGGCTGTCTTCCAGTATTCGAGGTTCTGGTGATTGGTTATGATTTCGAAGGGTTCTGGGGATCCTTCTAGGAAGCTTCTCCAGTCTTTCAATGCCTCAATAATGGCCAGCATTTCCCGGTCATAGATCTCGTAGTTTCGCTCAGCTGGATCCATGGAGGAGGAGTGATATGCGACGGGGTGCCAGAGTCCATCCTCCTGTAGTTGTGACAGCATACCTCCAGTAGCAAAGCCTGATGCGTCCACTTTGATCCAAGTTTGTTTCGATGGATCCCATAATGTGAGGATTGGTGCCGATGTAAAGGATTCCCTTAGTGAATCGAAGGCTTCCTGCTGTTGTGATCCCCAAACCCATTTAGTGTCTTTGCGGGTAAGATCGTTCAGGGGTCGAGCTTTCTTTGTGAAACTGTCGATAAATCTCCGATAGAAGTTAGCAAATCCTAGGAAGCCTCGAAGATCATGTAGTATTGTAGGGGCCTGCCAGTTACTAACTGCCTCTATTTTGACTGGGTCCATTCGCACTTCTCCTTCACTGATTACCAGGCCTAGGTATTCAATGGAAGGCTGTTCGAATTTGCATTTCTCTGGTCGCAGATATAGGTCGTATTTGCTGAGGCATGTAAGCACATTGTTGACTATACTTTGATGTTCCTCCAGAGTTTCAGTAAAAACTAGAATGTCGTCCAGGTAAACGGCCACCTTCCCAGCAGCAATGAGGTCAGCAAATATGGAGTTCATGAGGGGCTCAAAGAGTCCTCGATTTGTTGCAAATGCTCCCTTCCATTCATCACCCTCTTTAATCTGCACATTGTTGTACCCCCAGCGAACATCCATTTTGGAGAAGACCTTGGCTTTACGCAGTTGGCTGACGATGTCTGTGATGAGGGGAAGTGGGTACCGGTTTTTTACTGTGTATTCATTGAGTCGCCAGTAATCCTGTACAAATCGAAGTTTACCATCCTTCTTTTTGACAAAGAAGACCGGCAACGCCAGTGGGGATTTGGAGGGGCGGATGTAGCCTTTGCACCAATTCTCTTCCAAGAACCAGTCCAGTTCTTCCTGTTCATTTGGGGACATGGGGTAGATTTTTGTCCGCATGGTCTCAGGAGCATCAGGTTTCAGATCTATGGCATGGTCCCAAGGCTTATGTTCTGGTAGCCATTCTGATTCTTTCTCAGAGAAGACCTTTGCATGTTTCCGGTACGACGAGGGGACCATCTCTTCAAATGACTTCGACGGCTTCTCTTTGTAGGCAGCCTCTGCGAGTTGTTGAGAATACGTGTACCCTGCAGAACACCAAAGTTCTTCTGACGTATGGTTGATGATTCCAGCTCAAACTAGCGCTCTCCTCCGCTTCCTGTTGCCTACCAACCGATACAGAGGGGTGCTTTCAGTGTATTCATGTATCTCTGGGTCAGGCGTGGGGCAAGGGAGAGTTTCTTCCGGCACTTGGGGTTGGTCGTCAGGCTCCGGGATGGAGAAGTGAACTTGTGGAGTTTCCTTGGGTTCGGGGATTTCTTCGATGGTCATGGGGTGCAGAACCTTTCTGGGAGGGGTGATAGCCAATCGCCCTTCTCTCTAGTCAATGTCCAGGTTGACCTTTCGGAGCCATGGAAGTCCGAGGATGATATTTTCAGACCCAAGGTTGGTGACAAGGTATTCGAGGAGCTGGGGTTTGTTTTGATCTATTGTGGAGAACAGGCGTACAGAGTGCGTGATCTGCCCTGCGGTGTTAAGAGACCCATCAATGTTATAGAGGGTAATTGGATGGAGAAGATGGCGAGAGAGAATTTGATGTTGTCTAATGAAATGGTCATGAATGAAGAGACCAATGGCACCGGAGTCTATCATTGCTGTGCTGTCTGTATTCTTGAGTCTGCCTTGCAACTTAATCGGTACGCGGAAGTGAGAAACATCACTGGATTGAGCGGAACCAATTGTACAGGAGGGTATAGATGCATAGGTAGAAGTAGATGAGAAATACAGACTAGGGAACCAGGCGGCAGCCGTGGCGGGTTCCCACTTTAAAAATTCGAGCGTAACTCTGCCATCTGCTCTGCCAATTCCTTTTGTCCCACAGTAAGCATCTGAAGGATCTTTGTGAAGTCAGTAGCAGGGGCCGGTGTGGCAGCGGCGATGGAGATGGAAGGCTCAGCAGCGATAGATGTGGTGGCCACAGAACGCGGGGTGGGTCTTGGAAGTCCCAGGAACTTCCTGCGGCAGACGGCTGCTAAATGACCAGTTAGTCCACAATGATTGCAGACATCTCACTCATGGTGTCCATCTGCCTTGCGATGTTCTCTGGATCTGCACCCATAGCATCTTCCCATCATGGACCTCCAATAGTCTTCCACAGATTGTCCGGTAGTGGTGGCGTCCACGTCCATTGCATTTGGATCGCGAGCGGGAACAAAAGGAGTCGGGGTATAGGAGTTGAAGTTGGGAGTACTTCGGGTGTATTGTTTCCCTTCCTCATCGGCATGTTCGTTCTGTCGGTTGTCAATGCGAATCGCTTCACTGATCAGCGCATTCATCAGGTCTGTGTTGGCTTGGGAGTTAACCAATCCGTCCTTGATTTGCTTTGAGAGGTGGTCATAGAAGCGATCTCGAAGGTCGGCATCCGAATATCCAGTCCTGCTGGCGTACTGCTTGAAGGTTGCAGCATAGGTTGCCACCCGGTCCTTTCCTTGCCAGAGACTTTTGAGGACACGTTTGGCCTCTACCACCGGATCTGCTGTTTCAAACCGTTGCCTAAAGGCGCCAGTGAAATCAGCCCAGGTTGGGTAGAGGAGGGCAGGAGCTGGTAGTCCTGAAGCAACAGCTCGAGCGACCTGGCTGATGTTCTCTGAGGTAGGGGTAGCCCAAATGGCTGCATCACCATCCAGGTATGAGATAGCCGATTTGATTCTCTCTTGTTCATTGCTGAGGGAACAGATCCCCTGAGCCCAGAGTTCAAAGGCGGCAATGAAGCATCGTGCATCATCACTGCGCTTCCCATCATACGCCTGGGGTTTTCTAACACCTTTATTGGTGCTGATGTTGTTAGCGATACTGGCGACAGCCATTTGTAGCGCCATCTGTTGGGTTGCTAGTTGTTGAATCAACACCGCAAGGTCTTGGGTGGTAGGAGGATGAGACATGGTGGAGGGGTTCTCAATGGGGATAGGCTCAGGAGATGGGGATAACGGTTCTGGTGTAACTGAGATATCGATGATGATAGGCTCTGGGGATGGTGCGACAGGGTTGGCTTCAGTTTCTGGTTCAGGCTCTGGAATAGCAGTGGGGATAAGCACAGGAGAGGCTCTGGCAGATGGGACAGCACTGGTAGGGTTTGAAAGTCTACCAACACAGCTCGGAACTCGGCTTGGAATTCTAGGGATGTCTATGAATCGTCTGTTTCCTGAATCCCTTGGAGTGATGGGAGCAGGGTTATGGTATCGGTTGGGGCAAGGATTTTCGTCACAGTCAAACCAAGCATTGTGTTCTTTGTCTGGATTGTATTTGGAATGAACGTCGCACTGATCTTGAATATCAAATGCGTGTAGAAATCCTGAACAATCAATGTCTGGTGTAAATGAAGGCGTAGCGGCAATGGGAGGTGGGGAACCGGGTAAGTTCGATTTCCACTCCTCGTAGGATCAGTTGGAAAGGCTGATGGTACGAGTAGAGATCTTGACCTAATGTGGTGACAAAGGGAGAAAGCACAAAGGAAGCACAGGCTCAAAGCACAAACCGAAGTGAGGGGTGGGGCTAGCACCACACACAAAGGCGGAAAGATAAAATGATCAAGACGGCAGTGATAGCGCAGGGGCCAATCACTAGGGTCGCACAAGGAAAACTAGTTCCAAAGACCAAGTAAGTATATTGAATGTAAACGATGATACAGGTACTAACCTAGTTCCAAAGACCAAGAGGTCAAGATGGGGAACTAGGTGTCAGCTACTGTACTATATATACAAGGGTTCGGATGAGTAAGTGACAGCACGGGAAGCCGCTAGAAGTGTCTGGAATGTGATGGAAGGTTCTGACAAGTGATAGATGGAAGTAAAAGGATATGGAAACATGGAGAAGGGTTCAGGTAGTCACAAAGGTAAAGGAAAGAGGGAATGTAGGAGAAAATGAAGTAAGTACCGTATCCTGTATGGCATGTCACGACAATACAGTTCAGATGCATAGGCCCTCATCCTTTGTTGCCATGGTCAGTATGTAGTGGGATCCCCATTGTAATTTCCTGGTGTATTGATGGACACCTGGCAAGCAGCAGGGGTGGGAGTAGGGTCAGTAAGGTTGGTAGCATGTATCAATCTGTCAGTCATGGTGGTTTATGGTAAGGGGGTAAGTATTTTTTGTAGAATGGAAATGTGTAACATATCGAGAATAATTAGTTTCCAACAGTGTGTTGAATCTTAGGCAAGTTTGTAAAAATGTTTTGTGATGGGTGGTGTGTGGTAGAAGCTCTATTCTTCTGTCAGTGACTTGCTAGCTCTCTCAAGAGATAACCAGGCATCACACAATAGATGATGAGCAAGAAGGTGAATAAGATAATAAAGTGATATGAAACCCAATACATGTCTAGCTACTGAGGAGAATAGACAAGAATAGAGCTAAAGAATATAATTACAAAGTATCCTATCTTATATATGTATAGTAAATGAAACCATGAGAACTATCTTGCACTGTAACAACAAGGATATATAAGATGAGTTGCTTGTATCTATAAGTAAGGCTGTAGGTATACAATGAGTAAACAATAAGGCAATATAAAAGAAATGTGGATGTGAGACAATAATGACAATGACCTGTCAATGAACTGACAGGCATGAGAGAGTCGCACCTAGATGAAACAACAATGCAAGCATGATATTGTTGCCGCATGTATTCTAGAACAGAAATGAAAATATAATAAGCGCTGATGTAAACACCAGAGTGCTTAAGTAAAGGAATATTAAAAGAAAAGAATAATTAAAAAAGATGCTTTCGTAACATATGTACTTGATTTTAGATGTAGTTTGCTAGAGAACAAGTCGCAAGATCACTGTATGTTTTTGATAATTTATCGGAAGATTGGGAAATTTTTGGCATCCGAAAGATTTCCACCAAATTTCCAATAAATAGAAAATCTTATGGGGTTTTGCACCCTGTGACAGTACATGATTTGAACCGCTAAAACATGTTCAACAAGTTCGATATACTCTATGAATATCAGTGTAAGAACAATAAAGTATCAACTCGTTCTTCATTCTCAAATGTCAGGAGTCATGAATGTCAGTCTCCCGGTACAAAGACATTGCTTGCAAATCTGGTGCAGAGTTTGATCTGCACTCAAAAAGTCGGAAAATGAATGCAAACTGAAAGGAAGAACACTCACGATTTCGTCTTTGCTTGCGTCTTTGCTGACCAATAAAATTCCAGGAGGACCCATGTCAATGAGCTCAGCGGAAGTCACTGATTTTCCGGATAAAATGACGAGGGAATTTTGTTCTTTGTTGTCGCTGTATGCATAGATAAGACTTCTTATGGAAGGGTGAATAGGTGAAAGGGATGATTTACAGCCACAGAATCAACTTTAACTTGGCAAAATCAGCAACCTTCTCGCACATCTACTCAACGGCCTGTTCCACCATCTTGTTCTGATCTGCATCATTTGCTTTTCTATAGGCAGATGTCTTGCTGAGGATCTGATCAGGCTTCCTCTTCATGATGATGACAGGAATAGGCATTTTAGAAAGCTTTGTGTCGTGTAGCATACCAGCGGCAACCAAATCGTTGGCTTCATGAAGCACTTTTACCTCGACAAAAGCATTGTCGTCGGGTTGACCTTGCAGGACTTTCATGATGAGGTCCTTCGCAGGGTGACTCTTATACTCAAGAGAGAGGGCGAACATAGCGCGGTTGTTGGAGCCGTCATTGGTGATCCTGGGGCCTACTGGGACGTTAGTCAAGGTAGGTTCTGTGAATAAGTAAAGTCAAATGAGCAAATCACCGAAGAACACAGAGAATTCGGATTACCTACCGAAGACTTTCCTGTCTTCATCTTGAAGAGCCTTGTCATACATGTCTAAAATCCACTCTTGACTAAACAATCTTCGCCTTTGAATCGCATTGCGAGTAACTGCTTGTGGCAGGGAGTAGGCGACAGAGGAAGAATTGGTGAAGACAGAGGCAGCCACGAGGAAGACAAAGATGATATGTGTGCGGAATTGTGTATGATTGTAGAGCATAATGGAAGCTATATCAAAATTTAGGAATATTCAATGATTGAGGGTGAAATTCGATATTGCGCTCGCTGGCCAGCAGAGAGTCAAAGGACGTGGATGCAAATCTCAGGCAGATTTCATATTCAGACATTTAATGGGAAAATGGTGCGGGAACAGTTACTTATAGCCGCCTTAGTGCTTTAGGAGGTAAATGGATACCATCTCGTAAACTTGTAAATCTGTACTCCGAGTCGTACTAGAGAAGAGGTTATCACAAGCCCAGTTTGCACATGAATCTTGACAAACCCGCTACGTGGACTTGCCCCCGGATTTGTTGTCTGATGGTTATCAGGATGTCATTTGTTACAATCTTTGTAGACTAGACTCGAGAGGAAAATATAGACTACTTCTCCCATTATCTGCCTGGGTGAGAAAAACCAGCTTTGAATTACCTGTTTTGCAGTAGTTTCTTTGTCGAACGCGTCTAGCGTACAAGTTGTTATAAGACCAGTTTCCGAGACTCGTGCACCTAGTTAGTCAGTCTGAATATGATTTTGCTGTCAGATCTTCGAGGACATTCGACCGACTTGGATATTTTCCTCTCTAACATGGAGCCGATGATTTTATATACTTGAATTCTAGAGGGAGAGCCGAGGTAAAGTGCAAGATTTTTTTTACAAAACTTGAATACTTAATATTTCTTCCCACGATAATCTCTTCTGATAACACTATTTCTCCGTCTAATTTTCGGCAAGTTATGGTTCGCAGAGACCGTTCGTACTCGCCAGATTCGTCGAATAAAAGGGTAAGACACTCTCATCGTTCTTCACCTCGGTCTCCGTCGCCAACGAGGCGCAGCTCCCAAAGGTCCAACAACAGGAAATACGAAGATGAAAGAGACCGGGAATGGGACAGAGAAAGAGATAGAGACAGAGAACGTGACAGAGCAAGAGACAGAGACAGAGACCGTTACCGCGATGAAAGATATAGGCAAGACCGGAGAAGAGACCACAGAGACGATAAACGTCCGTCTACATCCAGAGAACGTGACCGTCGTCTAACTTCGCCTCGCAAAGACACAACTCCAGGAGACTCTCCCACACCAGTGGAAACAGCAACGCCGCCTGCAGAGGATGAGGCTATCAGGGCTAAACGCGCACGTCTAGAAGCATGGAAAAAACAACGAGAAGCTCAGAAAGCACTGGGTGAAGCCAAAGCAAAGGCTATGGCCTTGGCTGGTAAATCTGCACCAGGTAAATCTTTATGTTCATAATAAACAGGATTACCAGATTTCACATCACTTGATCCGTTTGCTCTACAGTAATCAACGCTGAAATACCCACCAAACCGGCCATAGCCGCTATCAAAGGTCTTCCAGCGAAGCCAGAATTCGCCGCCGCCGGTTTCAAAGGTCTTCCAGCGAAGCCTGACTTTGTCAGTGCGAAACAACTGACAATGGACGACTCAGTCGAGACAAAACGCAAGCTGGAGAAGCTGGAAGATATGCCTGCAGTAGATATGACCATGGGCGGAGAAGGTGAACCCAGTGTTGGCGACCTTGAGGTGGACGATGATGACGAAGAGGCTAACAGGATGGACCTTGCTATCAAGAAAGCTGCGGCAGCTTCGTCCGTTACGGAGGTTGACGAGGAGGATGAAGCTGATCCCTTGGACGCATTCATGAGTGGGGTGAAAGAGGAGGTCAAGAAGGTGAACTTGGAGGACATGAAAAAGGCTGTGTCTTCTAACGGTCGACTCAGTAGACGTCTGGACCAAGGGGACGACGAGGATGATGAAGGAGCGGAAGGACCGGGGCTCGATGAAATAGATACCACTGAGCTCAATCCAGAAGATATCCTTGCTCTTGCCGCGAAGAAGGCGAAGAAGAAAGATTTAGCTGCTGTCGACCATTCTCGTGTCAGATACGAACCATTCAGGAAGGAGTTCTATGTTCCCCCGCCTGATATCGCTGCTATGACCGAGGAAGAAGCTGACCTTCTCCGTCTCGAATTAGACAGCATCAAGATTCGCGGCGTAGATTGTCCCAAGCCAGTCGTGAAATGGAGTCATTATGGGCTTCCAGCGAACTGGTGAGTGCTTCTCGGTTCGTTAACATGGTCGTGATACTCGAGCTCATCATCTTTCTTAGTCTGGACGTAATCAAAAAGCTCAATTATACGGCACCCACCTCCATCCAAGCCCAAGCCATCCCTGCCATTATGTCCGGACGCGACGTGATCGGTGTTGCAAAAACAGGCTCAGGGAAAACGATTGCCTTTCTGTTGCCTCTGTTCCGTCATATCAAGGATCAGCGTCCACTCGAACAAATGGAGGGTCCCGTCGCGATTGTGATGACACCAACCCGTGAATTAGCTGTGCAAATTCATCGAGAATGTAAACCGTTTCTCAAAGTCATGAATCTTCGAGTGAGCTTATTACTTGCCCTCTTCCTTGAATCACGACTAAATATTCCTTCCAGGCCGTATGCGCTTATGGGGGCTCTCCCATCAAGGACCAAATCGCCGAACTCAAGAAAGGTGCAGAAATCATTGTCTGTACACCAGGTCGGATGATCGACCTCCTCACTGCTAACTCTGGTCGTGTCACGAATCTTAAGCGAGTGACTTATGTCGTTCTAGACGAAGCTGATCGAATGTTCGATATGGGATTCGAGCCTCAGGTCATGAAAATCATCAACAATGTCCGCCCCGACCGCCAGACCGTCCTTTTCTCTGCCACGTTCCCTAAACAGATGGACTCTCTCGCACGAAAAATTCTCCGCAGACCGCTCGAGATTACCGTTGGAGGCCGATCTGTGGTCGCAGCGGAGATTGAGCAGATCGTCGAGGTGCGAGCAGAGGATAGCAAATTCACGAGGCTGTTAGAGATCCTAGGACAGATGTATAACGAGGATTCCGAGTGCCGTACCCTTGTGTTTGTCGACAGGCAGGAAGCCGCGGATAATTTACTTCGCGAGCTCATGCGCAAGGGGTACCTCTGTATGTCGTTACACGGAGGAAAAGACCAAGTGGATCGTGATTCGACAATCGCGGATTTCAAGGCTGGTGTTGTTCCAATCGTTATTGCGACCTCGGTTGCCGCGAGAGGATTGGATGTGAAGCAGCTCAAGCTCGTCATCAATTATGATGCGCCGAATCATATGGAAGATTATGTACATCGGGCGGGACGTACCGGAAGAGCAGGGAACAAGGGAACATGTGTGACGTTTATCACACCAGATCAGGATAGGTATTCTGTGGATATATTTCGTGCACTTAAGGCTAGTAATGCTATTGCTCCCCAAGATCTTGAGGAACTGGCTAATGGTGCGTTTCCCAATGTTATACACAAGCAATAGGTACTAGTTAACTCTTTATTCAGGATTTTTGGACAAACTTAAAACTGGGAAAGCTCAAGCTGCTGGCTCTGGCTTCGGTGGTAAGGGTCTTGACCGGCTCGACAAAGAGCGTGACGCCAAGGAAAAGGCTGAACGCAAAGCGTATGGTGAACCAGAGGAAGAAAAGGCTGCTGTTACCGAGGAAGCGGCTGCAACCACCACTGCCAATGCCTCAGACGATATGACTTTTGGAAATTTCAAAGTCGAAATTAAACGTGGTCCAGCACCAGATTCCTCAAAGGGTTTACTGGGCGTTGCAGGCGCTGCCGTCGCCGCACGTAAGCTTGCGCATGCCAAGGAAGAAGAAAAAATTCAAAGTCAGATGCGTGCAGCTGAAGAAGCCGCCGCTCGTGCCGGCAAGGACTCTCCCGCACATAAACAGGCTCTGAGCGTGGTTGCAAAGTTGAATGCTCAACTAAGAGCGTCTAAGTTGGTCTTACAGTCGCAGTTGGCATTTGAGCAGCAGGGAGGCGTGGTGGATAAGAAGAATAATCCTGACTCGACGGACTTCCATGCGATAATTCCGATCAATGACTATCCTCAGAAAGCGAGATGGAGGGTTACGAATAAAGAAACGATGGTTCAGGTAAGCTCAAAATTGTTCGTACTGAGTTTTCATTGCGGCGCTGATAACTTTATTCCATGTAGCTCATCGACATGACCGGTGCTTCAGTCACGAACAAGGGTATCTACTATGACTCAGGTAAGGAGCCTCCAGCAGAGGGTCCTCCCAAGCTCCACCTACTTGTCGAGTCAAACGAAGAGTATAGGGTAAGCTTACAATGTCAGCTTGTTTTGCACGTTGCTGACTTATTATCTAGGTCGAACAAGCCGTTCGCGAAATCAAACGGTTACTCATTGAGGCTTCTGCAGCTGCTCTCCAAGCCGAAATGCGTAATCCTACTGCGTCAGGGCGGTACAGTGTTCTTTGAGTTGTTTAATACGCAGATTATTATCACACATTGAAAGGGAGGGTCCGTATCTCTGCGCCTTTAGGCATCAATCCACTGAACTCAATTCTCGTCTGAGCCACGTGATATTTCTGTAGTCTCAAGGCGAGAAGAGAATTGAGCTCGTTTTTCCGAATGATATTTATACGCAATCAGAACACGAATAATAAAATCTAGTTGGCACAATATTGGTTCATGAGGTGATTGAACTAGTTTTGCTATACTCCTTTTGGACAGAGGTTCTATTGCAAATTGTTGTTTGAGTTAGTATTGTTTTGTTCACATTGGATATTTTGTTGTGCATTGGACCATGGCCATTTGGGCTATATTGAATATGTTTGATACTTGGGACCTTGTTGAACCAAAATCTAAATTGAGAACCTATCTTACATTTTGTCTGGATGTGAAGACTCAGTGGGATGAAAGTTTTACCAATGTTACGAAATCATCTTTTTCTATCATTCTTTTCTTTTTCTTTTCTTTTCTTTTAATATTCCTTTACTTAAGCACTCTGGTGTTTACATTAGTGCTTATTATATTTTGATTTTCATTCTAGAATACATGCAGCAACCATATCATTCTTGCATTGTTGTTTCATCTAGGTGCGACTCTCTCATGCCTGTCAGTTCATTGTCATTATTGTCTCACATCCACATTTCTTTTATATTGCCTTATTGTTTACTCATTGTATACCTACAGCCTTACTTATAGATACAAGCAACTCATCTTATATATCCTTGTTGTTACAGTGCAAGATAGTTCTCATGGTTTCATTTACTATACATATATAAGATAGGATAATTTGTAATTATATTCTTTAGCTCTATTCTTGTCTATTCTCCTCAGTAGCTAGACATGTATTGGGTTTCATATCACTTTATTATCTTATTCACCTTCTTGCTCATCATCTATTGTGTGATGCCTGGTTATCTCTTGAGAGAGCTAGCAAGTTGCTGACAATGTAGGCACAAATTAAAATTGTTTTTGAGTAGATTGAGCAACTCTAGAGAGCGTACAAGTGGGATAGAGATTTACCATGGAATTGATGATCATTTAAGTTAGTTGTCACAGTTTTGAACTGCTTGAGACAGCCAGGACAATATTACATGGGCTCTGGGTAAAGCATCTCAAAGTTCCAGACTGTACCTTCATGGGCTTCAGATGTTGACAATGTGTTGTCCTATGCATGGAATAACAAATGGGATGTCTGCTCAACATATTAAAGGTCTCAGTACACCTGTTGTCAGCGACTCGCTAGCTTTCACAAGAGATAACCAGGCGTCACACAATAGATGATGAGCAAGAGGGCGAAAAAGCAAAAGGAGAATGGATAAGGCAACCCAATACTAGTCTAGCTACTGAGGAGAATAGACGAGAATAGAGCTAAGGACTATAGCTACAAAATACCTAGTCTTATATACTAAATGGGATATGAAGTCATGAGAGACGTCTTTCACCGTAACCGTGAGGATCTACAATAAGAGTCGCTCGTATCCATAAGTAAAGCTGTAGGTATTTGGTGAGTAAACAATAAGGCAATATAAAAAGAAGCATGGAAGTGGAACAATAATGATGTCATCCTGTCAATGAGCTGACAGGCATGAGAGAGTCGCGCCTAAGTGAAACGACAATGTGAGAACAATAAGGTTGGAGCGTGTAACCTAGATGATAATGAGAATATAATGAGCACTGGTGCAAGTGCCTCAGTGATTATGTAAGTAAATAAAAGAAAAAGAAAAAGAATAATAAAAGAAAAGAATAATAAAAAGATCATTTCGTGACATTACCCCCTCCCTAGAGCGCGAGTTCCACGAAGCACCTGTTGTCTAACGAAATTTTCGGAGGGTAATTGTAAGGGCGTGTTTTCAGTGTTTGCCTGAGGCATAGGGCGGAATAATTCGGTGGGAAATAAGGAAATAGGGATTTCAAGTCAATTTAGGGTGGCGGGTTTGGGTTTGGTCAGGTTTTTATCATGGAATTCCTTCAACAAATCGGAGGAATGTGTGATGTTGGACCGAGGCTCCCAAGTGTCTTCGTGAGGTCCATATCCCCGCCATCGGACTTTGTATTTGATTCCCCTTCCTACCTTTCGTGAGTTGAGAATCTCTTTGACCTCAAATTCTTCTTCTTCTCCTACAACGACAGGAGGTGGTCGAGTGTTTTGTGGCTGAGAAGGAAATTGCGGTTCCCTATAAGGGGTGAGGAGGACTTTGTTGAAAATGTTATGGATACATTTCCATGTCGAGGGGATGTCTAGTTTGTAGGAACTAGCACCTATCTTCTTCTGAACTGTAAACAGTCCAAACCGTTTGTCTCCTAACTTTTTCATTGGCTGGTCTGTCAATAAATTAGTTCCCTCAAGCCAAACCTTATTGCCTGGCTTATACTCTACCCCAACTCTTTGCTTCCTGTCATAAAACTTCTTCATATCATCATTGGCCTTCTCTAAGGCTGCCCCTACTTCCTCCCAAACCTTCCTCATTCCATCTGCAAATGCCTGTGCTGTGGGGTTGTCCGAAGTCATTTGAGGTGCCATACCTTTATAGGGATGTCTGCCATTGTCAGCATAGAAGGGAGAAACCTTTGTCGCCAAATGTACTCGATCATTGTAGGTGAACTTCACAAGCAGTAGCCATTCGTGCCAGTCATTCTAATGATAGTTGATAAACAGACAGAGATAGTGCTCAATCTCCTGATTTGTCTGTTCTGTCTGGCCATTAGTCTGTGGAAAATATGCCATGGTGTAGTTCGCTTCTATTCCTAAGAGACAGTAGAGTTTCTTCATGAACCGGGAGTGGTACTGGGGTCCTCTATCATGTATGATTTTTTGTGGAATCCCATGGATAGACAAGATATGATCACGGTATATCTTGGCCATTCCTTCTGACATGACTGTAGTATGCAATGGAACTAGTCGTAATCTCTTGGAAAAGTGATTGACAAACACTGATATGGCATTGTAACCTCCCAACTCCGGTAACTCCCCTATCATGTCAGTACTGATTATCTGCCAAGGCTCCGTTGGTACTGAGTGTGGATGCAGTTGTCCCACCAGTTTGATATGATGAGCTGTCATAGCCTGGCATTTTTCGCAACCTTTGACATATTTCCTGGCATCCCTTGTAACTCCCAGCCACCAGTAGTCCCGAGTAATGAGTTCTGTCATTTTTTACTGTCCCGGGTGCCTGCTATCAGTGTGTCATGGTACTGAGTGATTACTTTGGACTGGAGTAGGCAGTTTTTTGGTACATAAATGCGCCCTTTCCATGTAATAACTTTGTCAGTTTCGGTCCACTCAGGGTTTTTGGTAGCCAGGGCGTCCTGTATGGGTCAATCTACTTGGTTTCTACTCTTTCGAATTTCTGATAGCAAGAGGTCTTTGGGAGCTGATAGGTTGAAAGCATGGATGAAAAGTTCCGGTTTCAGGAGAATGATGTTCTCATTGTCCTTGTCCCCTGTCTCAAGACCTGTCATCCTCAACAGGGGATCAGCTTTCATCATCAACTTACCAGGCTTATGGATGAGATCGAAATTATACTCCGCTAATTGCAATACCCAGTGCGCTTGTTGTTGGCTGAGTTTCTGCAGTTTCTTGAAGTACTGGAGGTTTGTGTGATCCGTAAAAATCTTGATCTGTTCCTCTGTGCCTAGTAAATATTGCTGCCAATCATCGAGAGAGTCCATGATTGCCATTAACTCTCTGTTGTAAATTTCGTAATTCTGTTCAACCTCATTGAGGGAATGAGTGCGAAAGGCAATGGGATGCCATTTACCATCAACAAATTGGGATAAGACCACACCATTAGCATAATCGGACGAATCAGCTTCCACCCTGAACTTCCTGTGGTTACAAGGAGTCAAGAGAACTACTTCCTCACAAACATGATGCTTCAACTCCTCAAATGCCTCCTCCTGGTCTTTCTCCCACTTCCAAGTCACATTCCCTGTGAGCTGTGTTAGTGGATTTGCTACAAGACTGAACCCATGAATGAATCATCAGAAGAAGTTGCAGAATCCTAGAAACTGCTGGACATTGTGCTTTTTCCATGAAGTGATCCATTCTCAAATGGCTTGTACTTTCTTGGGGTCCATGTGAATAGTTCCATTACCAATGATAATGCCAAGGTAGTTGATAACCAGTTTTTCGAAAGAACATTTTTTGGGTTTAAGGAATAATTTGTGTTCCCATAGAATGTTGAGTACTTGCTTTACAATTTGCTGGTGTTCTTCAATGTCATTGGTAAAAATTAGAATGTTATCCATGTAGACTATAACATGTCCACCATTGATGAGGTCCCGTAAGATGTGATTCATGAAACCTTGGAACATTGCAGGAGAGTTAGTGAGTCCAAAGAACATAACAGTCAGTTTGAATAACCCCTGGTTAGTTCAAAAAGCCGCTTTCCACTCATCACCTTCTTTTATCTGGATATTATTAAAACCCCATCAGATGACCATCTTCGTAAAGACCTTAGCACCCTTCAAATGATCAATTAATTCCTGAATGAGAGGGAGTGGATACTGGTTTTTGACCGTCATCTCGTTCAGTTTGTGATAATCTTTTACCAGTTGTAAGGTGCCATCTTTCTTTTTGACAAAGAAGAAAGGTGATGCCATCTATGAGGTGGAAGGTCAAATTCATCCGGTTCAAAGATTCTCTTCAAGGAATTTGTCAAGGGCCTCCTGTTCCTTCAGATTCAGAGGATATACTTTGCAGTCAATGTCATGAAGTGAGCCACCCTTATCATTTTCCTTCAAATCTGGTTGTTCCACTGCCCAGCTTTGATACTGGGCAATGAAGCAATGTGCTTCCACACTACTCGAGCCTTTGAAGAGCTCAGGCTTATTCATGCTTGACTTGGCTGAGGCTCTGTGAAGGTTGGCTGTGAGCTGGGTCACCTGCTCAATGAGCTGTGCCATGAGCTGATTTATGTTGACTTCAGGGGTTGACATAGTGGATGGGGGTACAGTTGGAGTAGGGATTAGGATGGGTGTGATCACGGTACTGTCAGATAGGTTCTCTTCTTTACTGATGGAGTTGGCGACAGTGTTCGGACAGGGATGAGAACTGCAATCAGCCCAGGAATTGCTTTTGCTGCTATGGATGTGAGTCTGGTCTTTAGTGTCAAAAGCATGCAGGTAGGCGGAGTAGTCAGTAGCTTGGGCAGGCAGGCTTGGTGCGGCAGTGTCTGTAGACATGGTGAAAGTGGAGCCTGCAAGGATAACCTAATCAGTAGGCTATCAGTGCAGTAAGGGATCTTGACCTAATGTCACAAAGAGGTGATGACGGTGGCAGGGTGGAGTGGAGGCTTAGACAGAAGCAGGCAGATGCTGGTCCCAACAACAAAGTTATATTGATAATAGGTACAGATAAGTAAGTAAAGACATACCTGGTCCCAACAACAAAGAGGTTAAGATAAGGGACCAGGTTGTGGGGGCTGGCTTATATATACAAGGTGGAGTGTGGGAACTATGATGTAATACTGTATAGCTCAGCCACAAGGAATGGGATGGAACTGGTAGAACAGAATAGAAGGTTCCGGAATGATTGTTGTGGGTAAGGGTGCTTGGATGGTGTATTGTAAAGAAAGGAAAATGATAGGGGTGGCTCACTTCATGACAGTCAAGAGGTTTGGAACCTGGTGTTAGGTCAATAGCATGGTCCCAAGGTCATTGTTGCGGTAGCTGGTTGAACTCCTTCTGGCTGAAGACATCTGAGTATTCTTTGATATAGGAATTGGAAGTATCAAATTCCTTCACCATTTCCTCCTGTGCTTGTTCATCCATCCACTTCCTTGACTGTACCTGCTCATGGACATACCTATCCCAGTCGAACAGAAAAAGTTGTTCACCTTCCTGTAGTACTGCCCTGGAATGGGTATCCTCCGGCATCCAGAAGTATGGGTTGTAACCACATTTCACTGGACACCTGTCAAAGGTTAGTTCAGACATCTCCCAGTCAATACTTGGGTTGTGGTGTTGCAGCCAGTCTAGTCCTAGAAAGATATTGTTCTTTCCTAGACCTACTACTCCAAACTGTATAACCTCCAAGTGGTCACCAATAGTCATCTGTATTTCGACATACTTGTCAATCAAACTGGTGTTGTTAAGTGTGCCATCGGCATTGTAGACCAGTGTCTTAATCGGTAAGTTTTTTGTGATGAGTTTGTGCTGTTTGACAAATTCTGAATCTATACAAGAGCCAGTTGCTCCGCTGTTGAGAAGTCCTTGTGTAACGATCTGTCGACTATCCTCTAGTGTCTTGAGTATTGCTGGAAGCTTCAGGCTTTTGCCACATGTCCCACAGATGTAGTGAGACTTCTGATGGCCGTAACTGCCATTTTCCAATTCCGCTTTTGTATGTCCATGATGGTTTCTTCCAAGGCTTCCTTTTCCCAGGAAGAAGGCATCCAGGTTTGCAACAATCCCACCACTCTTGGGATTTGGTCTTCTCTGACTCTCTGAGTCAGCCATTCAGCAGTATTGGGTTCATACTGTATAGGTTTTCCGGTTTTGGGTTTCATGTGGATGAAGGCAGAGGCATTTTTCTGTTTAGTAACTGTAATAATTAGAATCCATACCACTATCAACAAAATTCAAAAAATCCATGTACAAAGGCTCCTGCAGACCTATATCTACTGAGGAGCCTTGGGAAAACCCAAGTCATTAATAAAGTCCATACGTTCCTGCTCACTCATATTTAACATAATACCCCAGACTACCGCCTTCCTCTTGTGCGGGCAATTCCTACTCATGTGGCCTGGTTCACCACAATTGAAGCACAACCACTTCACCTGGTTGATATCTATTGGCCTGCCCATTCCTCTGAATGTGGTGCCGGTAGCATCTCTTTGTTGTACCACAGGGTACTCTGCTCTCAGAGCTACTCTCGGCTCCTGTCGATTCTGCTGAGTGGGCAACTGTCCATGACTCTGTCCCTGTGGGTTAGCATTCCACCATCCTGCATACCTGTACCCTCTCTTCTGTTTGGCCCACTGCCGCCTTACGTTATCAGTGCATACAACTACCTTCTTCAGCTCCTGATAACCTGCAAAGGGTTCTGTCTGACCCTTTATGATGTCATACAGCAAAACATGGTCAACAGCCCTCTCTGCTAGGGTAAGGACATGTGAGCCATTTTTGCTGTAATTGGCATCCTTCAATAACAACTCAAACTCCTTGAAGAAATCACTGGCAGAAGTCTTCCCCTGTCAGATATAGGTCAGTTTGTCGCGGGCCTCTTTCTCCCTTGCAACATTCGTAAATTCCCTGTCCATATCATCAAAAAGATCCTTCTCAGTGATATTCCACATGCCCTTTTCTGTCACAAAGAGGTGACGACGGTGGCAGGCGGAGCAGAGACTTGGACGGAAACAGACAGCTGGTCCCAACAACAAAGTTATATTGATAATAAATACAAGGAGATAAGTAAAGACATACCTGGTCCCAACAACAAAGAGGTCAAGATAAGGGACCAGGTTGTGGGGGCTGGCTTATATATACAAGGTGGAGTGTGGGAACTATGATGTAATACTGTATATCTCAGGCACAAGGAATGGAATGGGACAAATAGAACAGAATGGAAGGTTCTGGAATGATTATTATAGGTAAGGGTGTTTGGGTGGTGTATCATAAAGAAAGGAAAATAATAGGAGGTGGCTCACTTCATGACATTACCCCCCTCCTTATGACCATTGTCCTCGATGGTTAAGCTTTTGCCGCCTGAGGATGCTTTTTGTGGAATTTTCGGGCGGTGAGTGGTACATGTTTGAGATTTTGACCATGAGTTGTGTCCTGCATCATAACCCTTCCACTTTACCAAGTACTCTAACCTCTTCCACCTAACCTGACTATCCAAGATGTCCTCAACTTCATACTCTGGCTCGTCTTCATCCTCTAGATATACTGGCTCCGTGTCACGAATACATTTTATTATTCTTTTCTTTTCTTTTATTTACTTACCTAATTACCAAAGCGCTTACACTAGCGCTTATTATATTTTCATTATCATTTAGGTTACATGCGTCAACCTTATTGTTCTCGTGTTGTCGTTTCACCTAGGCACGACTCTCTCATGCCTGTCAGCTCATTGACAGGATGACATCATTATCGTTCCGCTTCCATGCTTCTTTTTATATTGCCTTATTGTTTACTCACCTAATACTTACAGCTTTACTTATGGATACGAGCGACTCTTATTGTAGATCCTCACGGTTACGGCGTGAGACATCTCTCACGGCTTCATATCCCATTAGTATATAAGACTCAGTATTTTGTAGTTATATTCCTTAGCTCTATTCTCGTCTATTCTCCTTGGTAGCTAGACTTGTAGTTGGATTGTTTTATCCATCCTCTTTTTGCCTTTTTGCCCTCTTGCTCATCATCTATCATGTGATGCCTGGTTGTCTCTTGTGAGAGCTAGCGAGCCGCTGACACTCCAGTGGTGTTGCAATTTTGCCATTGACGGGGTTCCCTCTCCAAGGGTACAGTTTATCGATGTGGAACACAGGGTGAATGCAGTCCAGTGACAGTGGAAGGTCTAAACGGTAGTCCAGGGGGCCAACCTTCTCCAAAATGGCATAAGGTTCTAGCTGTCGATCCCCAAGTTTCTCACTGGAAAGTTGGAGCTTGATGTCTTCTGCGCTTAGCCAGACCTGATCTCCTACTTGGAACTGATGTGCCTTTCATTTTCCTTGTTTGTAGTTTTCCTTTTGCTGTCTTTTTCCCAGGTGTAGAGCTGCCCTGGCATCCTGCCGCGCATCTTGCAGGATTTGGATACAATCATCCACTGCTGGAATCCCACTTCGCTGTCCGACGGGAATGTTAAATAGGGGGAGGTAGCCATAAGTGAGCTCAAATGGGGAGATTCCAAGTGCAGAGTGTGTGCGTGAGTTAATCACAAACTCCGCCATTGGCAGATGCTCTGCCCAGTCATCCTGACGATGTCCCACATACAGCCGGAGGTACTTTTCAACTTCTTGGTTTGCCTGCTCGGTTTGCCCATTTGCTTGGGGGTGATATCCCGATGTGAGATTGGATTTGATTCCCAGGCAGGAGAGTAGTGATCGCATGAGCTTTGCTGCAAACTGGGGTCCTTGGTCTGATACAAAGCAGAGGGGAAGGCCATGGAGGTGAAAAATTTCACGATAGTAGATGTCAGCGACACCTGCTGCTGTGATTGATGTGGTACAAGGGATTGCATGGATTTGTTTCCCATAGAGATCGGTGCAGACAAGGATGGCATCGTATCCTTGTGAATTGGGCAGCTGTGTGATCAGGTCAACTCCCACTTCTTCCCACAGGCCTACTGGGACGTCTAGGGGTAGTGTTACTGCTCGTGGGTGTCTCTGTATCTTTTTCCTTGCACAAGTTTCGCATCCTTCCACATACTTTTCTACAAAGGATCGCAGGGTGGGCCACCGAAAATGGGTGCTAACAAGGTCGAGGGTGTTGTGAAGTCCAGGGTGGCCAGTGGAGGGGTTCTCATGGCATTGTTTGAGTACTTCCATCCATAGGTCATCCTCTGGTGGGACATATACCCTACCTCGGTGGTACACCAGTCCATTATCCTCCTCTCATTCTGCTATTCCATTGGCCAAGTGTTGGAGTCCGCTCCTCCTAAGCTCTTCCAGTCCTTCAAGTACTTGGGCCTCTCTTTGCGAGGCCTTCCGGATGCAGTCCTCCAATGGGTTCTGTAGCGAGGCTGCTGCCACTTGCATAAAGTGGGCTGGTTTCAGAACAGTCTGTTGTCGGTTGTCTTCACTGTCCAGCACCTGGTGTGTTGCCATATGAGAAAGAGCATCTGCCTGTGTGTTCGCCTTGCCTGGGCAGTGAGTCAGCTGAAAGTCGAATCAGGATAACCATAGTGCCCATCGTGCTTGTCATCGGCTAAGGTCCTGAGCAGAGCGCCAGAATTCTAGGTTTGCATGGTCAGTGATGATCCCAAAGGTCTGCGGGGATCCTTCCAGGAAGCTTCTCCAGTCCTTGAGTGCTTCAATGATCGCCAGCATCTCTCAGTCATAGATTTCGTAGTTTCATTCAGCTGGTTGCATGGAGGCTGATCGAAATGCTACTGGGTGCCACTGACCATCATCTTGTTTCTGCATTAGAGCTCCTCCTGTGGCAAAGCCTGATGCGTCTACCTCGAGTTGTGTGAGCCTGTTGGGGTCCCAGAGTGCCAGTACTGGTGCTGTGATGAAAGCTTCCCTTAGGGTGTCAAATGCTTGCTGCTGATGTGTTCCCCAGTTGAAGCCTGAGTCCTTTCTGGTTAGGCCATTCAGAGGGCATGCTATGTGGGCAAAGTTCTGTATGAATCGACAGTAGAAGTTGGCAAAACCTAAGAATCCTCGCAGCTCTCGCAGGTTCTTGGGAGTAGGCCAGTCACAAACTGCAGCCACTTTTACCGGGTCCATATGCACTTCCCCTTCTGATATCACTAGTCCCAAGTACTCAATCTGAAGCTCCTTGAACTCACATTTTTCGGGTCGTAGATAGAGGTCATGTTTCTCTAGCCATTTTAGTACCTCCCGCACTATCTGCCAGTGTTGTTGTAGTTCGTTACTGAAGATAAGGATGTCATCTAGGTACACCGCTACTTTCCCTGCCGCCACTAGGTCTGAAAAGATGGAGTTCATGAGTGCTTGGAAGGTAGCTGGGGAGTTGGTCAGACCAAAGAACATTACGCTGGGTTCAAACAACCCTCTGTTGGTTGTGAAAGCAGCCTTCCATTCATCACCCTCCTTAATTCGAACATTGTTGTAGCCCCATCTAACATCAAATTTGGTGAAATACCATGCTCCCTGTAGGTGGCTAATAATGTTGGCAACCAGTGGGAGGGGGTAACAGTTCTTTAGAGTTACTTGATTCAGTTTCCTGTAATCCTGTACAAAACGAAGCTTCCCGTCCTTCTTCTTCACAAAGAAGACAGGTGAAGACAGTGGCGATTTGGAGGGGCGAATGTAGCCTTTTCGGAGATTGTCATCCAGAAAACGGTCAAGTTCACCTTGTTCATTCAATGACATTGGGTAGACTTTCATACGCATGGTTTCAGGTGCTCCTGGGATCAGTTCAATGGCGTGATCCCAGGGTTGGTGTTCAGGGAGGCATTCTGAGGCCGTTTCAGAGAATACCTTTTCAAAATCCCTATAGGGCTCTGGGATCATTTCTTCAAAGGTTTTCACGGGTTTTGCTTTGTGGGCCTGCTCCACTAGCTGTTGGGAATATGTGAATCCTGCTGCGCACCAGACCTCCTCTATTTGTTTGTGGAGGATGCCTGACTTCACCCATGCATGCCGGGTTCGTCGGTTGGCTCAAATGTGGTGTATCGGCGACTCCTCTGCCTCCTCTTCCTCCGCCAAGTTCAGTGGGGTTTCGGGAGTGATGACTGTTTCAATTTCCTCCACAGTGTCTTGCTCTTCTACCTCCTCTATCGTTGTCTGTTGTGGTCTAACCGAGAGTCATCCTTTCTCCCAGTCAATATCTGGATTGGCTTTACGTAGCCAGGGGAGTCCCAGGATTATGTCTTTGCTTCCCAGATTGGTTATCAGCAAATCTGTCCACCGTTCTTGGCTATCGACGGTCAGGGCTAGATGTGCAAAATGCATAATCTGCCCTGCTCGGTTGGCAGATCCATCGATGTTAAAGACACCAATGGGTTTTCTGAGTGGGAAGATCCTTACATGGTGGTGGGTGACAAACTCCTGATTCAGGAATAGAGCAGTGGCTCCAGAATCAACCATGGCCACTGTGGTGACGATGGGGGAAAGCACAGAGAAAGCACAGGCTCGAAGCACAAACCAAAGTGAGGGGTGGGGCTAGCACCACACACAAAGGCTGAAAGATAAAATGATCAAGACAGCAGTGATAGCGCAGGGGCCAATCACTAGGGTCGCACAAGGAAAACTAGTTCCAAAGACCAAGTGAGTATATTGAGTGTAAACAAAGATACAAGTACTAACCTAGTTCCAAAGACCAAGAGGTCAAGATAGGGAACTAGATGTCAGCTACAGTACTATATATACAAGAGTCTCGATGAGTAAGCGACAGCGCGGGAAGTTGATAGAAGGATATGGAATGATGTAGAAAGATATGGCAGAGTGTGGACAGATCCAAACCATAACAAGGATAAAGAAACAAGGGGATGTAGGGGAAATAAAGTAGGTACCGTATACTGTGTAGCATGTCACGACAGCCACAGTTGCTATACTGTGATTTCTTCCTCTTAATTTCGTGTTAATTCGGAAGTGTGACAAATTGGAGTTCAATTCCGAAATAGTAGATATGGTACATGAGGGTAGAGAATCATATGCAGATGTAGCATGTATAGCAAATTGGTTAATGGGTACTCTTGGTGCAGCTGAGGTGGGTACCCGCTTTAAAAACCCTCCTGCGAGCCTGAAGCTGGGGCCATGGCATTGGCTCTGTTCAGGAGTTCTTGGAGCTGGGCAATCTGGATGGAGAGGTCGGGGGTAGCTGGGGACTGGGCGATAGGAGCAGGAGCAGGGGCCGGAGTAGAAGCAGCAATTTGGATGGGTTCATTGGGGAAGAGAGTAAAGGGCGTTGAAGAGGGAGCTGCAACTTGTTGATGGTGGGGTTGTTGATGCTTACCCTGGCCGCGTTCTAGACCCATGAATTTGTCTTGGCAGACCGACTCTAAGTGACCTCGTCGCCCACAGTAGCAGCATACTGTGTCCTTGTATGAGCAATTCCTCTTCTCATGACTCTGTGAACTACAACCATAACACCTGCCTCTCATCTGGGCCACAAAGCTTTCTCTACTGCTGCCACTGGTATGTGTGGCGTCGACGTCCATAGCATGGGAGTTGGCCGGGGGAAAGGAGGTGTGAGAGGTGCCCTGAGTACGGCCTGTCATGGTGGGGTCATGCAGGAATACATCCACTGAGATTGCTTGCCTGATTGCCTCCTCCAGTGTAGGGGCTAATCCCTGAGCTATGTTGACCATGATGAGATTTTGTTGAATCTCTGGGTTGAGGCCGCTGTGAAAGCGTTCTCATAGGTCGACATCCAAGAGCCCAGTTCGATCGCCAATGTCCTTGAAGTTCTGTGCCAATTCCGCTACCGTTTGACCTTTTGCTTGCCTAAGATGCTGGATTGCATTCCGGGCTTCCATACCTGCATCAATGGATTCGAATTGGAGAGTGAAGGCTGTTTTAAAGTCTTCCCATCGTCCATTAAATGGTTGTTGGTGATGACTGAATTCCAAGAGGTATGGGGTGGCCCAATCAGCAGCCTTTCCCGAGAAGAATCCTAGGGCTGCCTTAATCAGTTTGCCTTCATTGTCCTTCAAATCTGGTTGTTCCACTGCCCAGCTCTGATACTGGGCAATGAAGCGATGGGCTTCCGCACTGCTCAAGCCTTTGAAGAGCTCAGGTTTATTCATGCTTGACTTGGCTGCAGCTCTGTGAAGGTTGGCTGTGAGCTGAGTCACCTGCTCGATAAGCTGTGCCATGAGCTGATTTGTGTTGACTTCGGAGGTCGACATAGTGGATGGGGTGCAGTTGGAGTAGGGATTAGGATGGGTGTGATCACAGTACCATCAGAAAGGTTCTCTTCTTCACTGATGGAGTTGGCAGCGGCGTTTGGACAGGGTTGAGAACTGCAATTGGCCCAGGAGCTGCTTTTGCTGTGGTGGATGTGGGTCTGGTCTTTAGTATCAAAAGTGTGCGGGTAGGCAGAGCAGTCAATGGCTTGGGCAGGCAGGCTTGGTGCGGCAGTGTCTGTAGATGTGGTGGGAGCAGAGCCTGCAAGGATAACCTAATCGGTAGGCTATCGGTGCAGTAAGGGATCTTGACCTAATGTCACAAAGAGGTGACAATGGTGGCAGGTGGAGCGGAGACTTGGACGGAAATGGACAGCTGGTCCCAACAACAAAGTTATATTGATAATAAATACAAGGAGATAAGTAAAGACATACCTGGTCCCAACAACAAAGAGGTCAAGATAAGGGACCAGGTTGTGGGGGCTGGCTTATATATACAAGGTGGAGTGTGGGAACTATGATGTAATACTGTATAGCTCAGGCACAAGGAATGGAATGGGACAAATAGAACAGAATGGAAGGTTCCGGAATGATTATTATAGGTAAGGGTGTTTGGGTGGTGTATCATAAAGAAAGGAAAATAATAGGAGGTGGCTCACTTCATGACATTTTCAATGTCGAAATGGTCATTGGTGTATACCTGTGCCCACTCATTGGCTTTTCCCCCAACCATGAAAGACATAATGATGGTGATGAGACGGTGGGAACCTTCAACCTGTTTCATCTCCATCAGCTCAGCTGCATAAGCCCTCATCCCTCATTGCCACAGTCAGTACATGGCTAGATCTCCATCATAGTTTCCTGGTGTATTGACAAACACCTGGTGAGTTGTTGGAATAGGAATAATTGTGGAGGCAGGAACAGGATTGGTAATCCTGGCATCATTGGCCATGTCAGGAGCATGTATTGAACCATTGGTCATGTTGGATTATGGTAAAAGGGTAAGTGTGTTTGGTGAAATAAAATGTGTAATGTATCAAGAAAACTAGTTTCCAACTGAATGTTGAATCCTAGGCAAGTTTGTAAAAGTTTGTTGTGATGGGTGGTGTGTGGTAGCAGCTCTGTTGTTCTGTCAGCGACTCACTAGCTCTCTCAAAAGATAACCAGGCATCACACAATAGTCAATGAGCAAGAGGATGGAAAAGTGATGAGGATAAAACAACCCAACTACAAGTCTAGCTACCAAGGAGTATAGATGAGAATAGAGCTAAGGAATATAACTACAAAATACTAAGTCTTATATACTAATGGGATATGAAGCTGTGAGAATCATCTCACACCGTAAATGTGAGGATTTACAATAAGAGTTGCTTGTATCCATAAGGAAGGCTGTAGGTATTCAGTGAGTAAACAATAAGGCAATATAAAAAGAAGCATGGAGGTGGGACAATAGTGATGTCATCTTGTCAATAAGCTGACAGGCATGAGAGAGTCGCGCCTAGGTGAAACAACAACATGAGAACAATAAGGTCAATGCATGTAATCTAGACAGAAATGAAAATATAATAAGTGCTGTCACAAAGAGGTGATGACGGTGATGGAGCAGGGCGGAGACTTAGGCAGAAACGGGCAGATACTGGTCCCAACAACAAAGTTATATTGATAATAAATACAGAGAAGTAAGTAGCAACATACCTGGTCCCAATGACAAAGAGGTCAAGATAAGGGACCAGGTTGTGGGGACTGGCTTATATATACAGGGTAGAGTGTGGGAACTATGATGTAATACTGTATAGCTCAGGCACAAGGAATGGAACAGAACTGATAGAATGGGATGGAAGGTTCAGGAATAATTATTGTAGGTAAGGGTGCTCAGATGGTGTATTGTAAAGAAAGGAAAATGATAGGGGATAGCACACTTCATGACACCAATATGGATGGATGACAAGATAAGGGTTCAAGATCTATCCAGAAGGGTAGTAAATGAATCAGATAAGAGTTCAGAATCTATCCAAAAGAATACATTGGCCAGTGTCATTGATGTGACACATTGATGACTGGATCCTGTCCTAAGTCAACAAGGTAAGTCAGATCAATAGTTCAATCAGACCAATGGGGTTGATGCACATGATTGTAACACCCACTTTATGCAAGTGGCAGCAACCTTGCTACAGAACCCATTGGAGGACCACATCCAGAATGTCACAAAGAGGTGACGACGGTGGCGGAGCGGAGCGGAGACTTAGGCGAAAGCGGACACTGGTCCCAACTGGTCCCAACGACAAAGTTATATTGATAATAAATACAAGTAAGTAAGTTCAAGACATACCTGGTCCCAACGACAAAGAGGTCAAGATAAGGGACCAGGTTGTGGGGGCTGGCTTATATATACAAGGTGGAGCGTGGGAACTATGAGGTAATACTGTATAGCTCCGGCACAAGGAATGGAACTAATAGAATGGAATGGAATGTTCCGGAATGATTATTGTAGGTAGGAGGGCTTGGATGGTGTATCGTAAAGAAAGGAAAATGATAGGGGGTGGGCTCACTTCATGACATTACCCCCCTCCTTATGACCATTGCCCTCAATGGTCAAGCTTTTGCCGCCCGAGGGTGCTTTTTGTGGAATTTTCGGATAGTTGCTGGGGCGTGTTCAAGATTTGGTGCAGGTTCCCATGAGTTGTGTCCTGCATCGTAGCCTTTCCACTTTACCAAGTATTCTAGCTTCTTCCACCTAATCCGACTATCCAAGATGTCCTCGACTTCATACTCCGGCTCATCCTCATCCTCTAGATATACTGGTTCCGGTGGTGTTGCAATTTCGCCGTTTACGGTGTTCCCTCTCCAAGGGTACAATTTATCAACATGGAACACAGGATGGATGCGGTCCAGGGATAATGGGAGGTCTAAACGGTAGTCCAGGGGCCCAACCTTCTGCAAAATGGTGTAAGGTCCTAGCTGTCGATCCCCAAGTTTCTCACTGGAAAGTTGGAGCTTGATGTCCTCTGCGCTTAGCCAGACCTGATCTCCAACTTGGAATTGATGTGCCTTTCGTTTTCCCCGTTCGTAGTTTTCCTTTTGCCGTCGTTTCCCCAGGTGTAGCGCCGCCCCAGCATCCTGTCGTGCATCCCGCAGTATCTGGATGCGATCATCCACCGCCGGAATCCCACTCCGTTGTCCAACTGGAATGTTAAATAGAGGCAGATAACCATAGGTGAGTTCGAATGGGGACGTTCCAAGTGCAGAGTGGGTGCGAGAGTTAATCACAAATTCCGCCATAGGTAGGTGCTCCGCCCAGTCATCCTGGCGGCGTCCCACATAGAGTCTGAGGTATTTTTCGACTTCTTGGTTTGCCCGTTCGGTCTGTCCGTTTGCTTGGGGGTGGTACCCTGAGGTGAGGTTTGATTTGATTCCTAGGCGGGAGAGTAATGATCGCATGAGTTTTGCTGCAAACTGGGGTCCCCGGTCTGATACAAAGCGGAGGGGAAGACCATGGAGGCGAAAAATTTCGCGATAGTAGATGTCGGCCACACCTGCTGCTGTGATTGAAGTTGTACAAGGAATTGCATGGATTTGTTTACCATAAAGGTCCGTGCAGACTAGAATCGCGTCATACCCTTGCGAGTTGGGCAGCTGTGTGATCAAGTCAACTCCCACTTCTTCCCACAAGCCTGCTGGGACGTCTAGAGGTAGTGTTACTGCTCGTGGGTGTCTCTGTATCTTCTTCCTTGCACAAGTCTCGCATCCTTCAACATATTTTTCTACAAAGGATCGCAGGGTGGGCCACCAAAAGTGGGTGCTGACGAGGTCAAGGGTATTGTGAAGTCCAGGGTGGCCAGCAGAGGGGTTATCGTGGCATTGCTTGAGTACTTCTTTCCGGAGGTCATCATCTGGTGGGACATATACTCTTCCTCGGTGGTATACTAGTCCCTTGTCTTCTTCCCATTCTGCTATCCCATTGGCCAAGCGTTTGAGACCGCTTCTCCTAAGCTCTTCCAGTCCTTCCAGTACTTGGGCCTCCTTTTGAGACGCCTGTCGGATGCGGTCCTCCAGTGGGTTTTGTAGTGAGGTAGCTGCCACTTTCATGAAATGGGCTGGTTTCAGAACAATCTGTTGTCGATTATCTTCGCTATCCAGAACCTGATGTGCTGCCATACGAGAGAGAGCGTCTGCCTGAGTGTTGGACTTGCCCGGGCGGTGAGTGAGCTGGAAGTCGAATCGGGACAACCATAGTGCCCATCGCGCCTGCCGTCTACTGAGGTCTTGAGCAGAACGCCAGAATTCCAGGTTTGCGTGGTCGGTGAGAATCTCGAACGGTTGTGGTGAACCTTCCAGGAAGCTTCTCCAGTCCTTTAATGCTTCGATGATAGCGAGCATCTCTCGGTCATAGATTTCGTAGTTTCGTTCAGCTGGTTGCATGGAGGCTGATCGAAATGCCACTGGGTGCCACTGGCCGTCGTCTTGTTTCTGCATTAGGGCTCCTCCCGTAGCAAAGCCTGATGCATCTACCTCAAGTTGTGTGAGCCTATTAGGGTCCCAGAGTGCCAGTACCGGTGCTGTGATGAATGCTTCCCTTAGGGTATCGAATGCTTGTTGTTGGTGTGTCCCCCAACTGAAGCCTGTATCCTTTTTTGTTAGGTCGTTCAGAGGGCGTGCTATGCGGGCAAAGTTCCGTATGAATCGACGGTAGAAGTTAGCGAAGCCTAGGAATCCCCGTAGTTCTCGTAGATTCTTTGGGGTAGGCCAGTCGCGGACTGCAGCTACTTTTACTGGATCCATGCGCACTTCACCTTCTGATATCACTAGTCCCAAATACTCAACCTGAAGCTCCTCAAACTCGCATTTCTCTGGTCGCAGGTAGAGGTCATGTTTCTCTAGCCGCTTTAGTACCTCTCGCACCACCTGCCGGTGTTCTTGCAAATTGTTACTGAAGATGAGGATGTCGTCTAGGTAGACTGCTACCTTACCAGCCGCCACTAGGTCTGAAAAGATGGAATTCATGAGCGCTTGGAAGGTAGCTGGCGAGTTGGTGAGACCGAAGAACATTACACTGGGTTCAAATAACCCTCGGTTGGTTGCAAAAGCGGCCTTCCACTCATCACCCTCCTTAATCCGGACATTGTTGTAGCCCCATCTGACGTCAAATTTGGTGAAGTACCGTGCCCCCTGTAGACGGCTGACAATGTCAGCGACCAGTGGGAGAGGATAGCGGTTCTTTAGGGTTACTTGGTTGAGTTTCCGGTAATCCTGTACGAAGCGGAGCTTCCCATCTTTCTTCTTAACAAAGAAGACGGGTGAAGACAGTGGCGATTTTGAGGGGCGAATGTAGCCTTTTCGGAGGTTGTCATCCAGGAAGCGGTCGAGTTCACCTTGTTCATTCAATGACATTGGATAGACTTTTGTGCGCATGGTTTCCGGTGCACCTGGGATCAATTCTATAGCATGATCCCAGGGTTGGTGGTCAGGGAGGCGCTCTGAAGCAGTTTCAGAGAATACTTTTTCGAAATCGCGGTAGGGTTCTGGGACCATTTCTTCAAAGGTTTTCATGGGTTTTGTTTTGTGGGCTTGTTCCGCTAGCTGTTGGGAGTAGGTGAACCCTGCAGCACACCAGACTTCATCTGTTTGTTCGTGTAAGATTCCTGACTTCACCCATGCACGTCGGGTTCGTCGGTTTGCTCGAATGCGGTGTATGGGCGACTCTTCTGTCTCCTCATCCAGTGTGTCAAGTGGTGGTTCAGGGGTGATCACAGTTTCAATTTCCTCCGCCGTGTCTTGCTCTTCCACCTCCTCTATCGTTGTTTGTTGGGATCTGACTGTGAGTCGTCCTTTCTCCCAGTCAATATCTGGATTGGCCTTACGTAGCCAGGGGAGTCCTAAGATTAGGTCTTCGCCTCCCAGATTGGTTACTAGCAAGTCTGTCCACCGTTCTTGGTTATCAACAGTCAGGGCTAGGCGTGCAAAGTGTGTGATCTGCCCTGCTCGGTTAGCAGACCCATCAATGTTAAAGACGCCAATGGGTTTCCTGAGTGGGAAGGTCCTTACACGGTGACGGGTGACAAACTCTTGGTTCAAAAATAGAGCAGTGGCTCCAGAATCAACCATGGCTGCAGTTGCTATACTGTGATTTCTTCCTCTTAGTTTTGCGTTAATTCGGAAGTGAGATGAATTGGAGTTCAATTCCGAAATAGTAGATATTTTACAAGATGGGAGAGAATCATACGCAGATGTGGAATGTATAGCGAACTGGTTTACGGGTACTCTCGATGCAGCCGAGACGGGCACCCGCTTTAAAAACCCTCCTGAGAACCTGGTGCTGGGGCCATGGCATTGGCTCTGTTAAGGAGCTCCTGGAGCTGGGCAATCTGGGTGGAGAGGTCAGGCGTAAGTGGAGACGGAGCAGTGGGAGCTGGAATGGACGCGGCAATTTGGACAGGTTCATTGGGGAAGAGGGTGAACGGTGTCGAAGCAGAAGCAGAGACTTGTTGACGGCGGGGTTGTTGGCGCTTACCCCGGCCACGTTCTAGACCCATGAACTTGTCTTGGCAGACTGATTCTAGGTGGCCTCGTCGTCCACAGTAGCGGCAAACTGTCTCCTTGTATGAGCAGTTCCTCTTTTCGTGACTCTGCGAGCCACACCCATAACACCTTCCTCTCATCTGGGCCACGAAGCTTTCTCTGCTGTTACCACTAGTGTGTGTGGCATCGACATCCATAGCATGGGAGTTGGCAGGGGGGGAGGAGATATGGGAGGTGCCTGGGTTGCGACCTGTCATGGTGGGATCGTGCAGGAACACATCCACTGAAATTGCTCGCCTGATAGCCTCCTCCAGGGTGGGAGCCAGTCCCTGGGCTATATTGACCACAATGAGATTTTGTCGGATCTCTGGGTTGAGGCCGCTATGGAAGCGTTCTCGCAGGTCGACGTCTGAAAGCCCGGTCCGATCACCAATGTCCTTGAAATTCTGTGCAAATTCCGCTACCGTTTGACCTTTTGCCTGCCTGAGATGCTGGATTGCATTCCGGGCCTCCATACCTGCATCAATGGATTCAAATCGGAGGGTGAAGGCTGTTTTGAAGTCTTCCCATCGTCCATTGAAAGGTTGTTGGTTATGGCTGAATTCTAGGAGGTATGGTGTGGCCCAGTCAGCAGCCTTGCCTGAGAAGAATCCTAGCGCTGCCTTGATCAGCTTCCCTTCGTTGCTACTCAGATCTGGTTGTTCCATTGCCCAGCTTTGATACTGAGCAATGAAGCGACGTGCTTCTGCACTACTAGAGCCTTTGAAGAGCTCAGGTTTATTCATACTGGACTTGGCTGAGGCTTTGTGGAGGTTGGCCGTGAGCTGGGCCACCTGCTCGATGAGCTGTGCCATGAGCTGGTTTGTGTTGACTTCAGAGGTCGACATAATGGATGGGGGTGCAGTGGGAGTAGGGATAAGGATGGGTGTGATCACGGTACCGTCGGAAAGGTTCTCCTCTTCACTGATGGAGTTGGCAGCAGCGTTTGGACAGGGTTGAGAACTGCAATCAGCCCAGGAGCTGCTTTTGCTGCGGTGGATGTGGGTTTGGTCTTTAGTATCAAAAGCGTGTGGGTAGGCAGAACAGTCGATAGCTTGGGCGGGCAGGCTTGGTGCGGAGGTGTCTGTAGACGTGGTGGAAGCGGAGCCTGCAAGGATAACCTAATCGGTAGGCTATCAGTGCAGTAAGGGATCTTGACCTAATGTCACAAAGAGGTGACGACGGTGGCGGAGCGGAGCGGAGACTTAGGCGAAAGCGGACACTGGTCCCAACTGGTCCCAACGACAAAGTTATATTGATAATAAATACAAGTAAGTAAGTTCAAGACATACCTGGTCCCAACGACAAAGAGGTCAAGATAAGGGACCAGGTTGTGGGGGCTGGCTTATATATACAAGGTGGAGCGTGGGAACTATGAGGTAATACTGTATAGCTCTGGCACAAGGAATGGAACTAATAGAATGGAATGGAATGTTCCGGAATGATTATTGTAGGTAGGAGGGCTTGGATGGTGTATCGTAAAGAAAGGAAAATGATAGGGGGTGGGCTCACTTCATGACACAGAAGGCATTGTGAAGGGAGGCCCAAGTACTTGGAGGACTGGAAGAGCTCAGGAGGAATGGTCTCCAACACTTGGCCAATGAGATAGCAGAATGGGAAGAGGATAATGGATTGGTGTACCACCAAGGTAGGGTATACGTCTCACCAGATGACAACCTATGGACAGAAGTACTAAAACAATGCCACAATAACCCCTCTGCTGGCCACCCTGGACTTCACAATACCCTTAACCTTGTTAGCACCCATTTTTGGTGGCCCACGCTGTGATCCTTCTGTCATGAAGTGAGCTACCCCTATCATTTTCCTTCCTTTATGATACACCATCCAAGCACCCTTACCTACAATAATCATTCCGGAACCTTCCATTCCATTCTATCAGTTCTGTTCCATTCCTTGTGCCTGAGCTGTACAGTATTACATCATAGTTCCCACACTCCACCTTGTATATATAAGCCAGCCCCCACAACCTGGTCCCTTATCTTGACCTCTTTGTCATTGGGACCAGGTATGTCTTTTACTTACTTCCTTGTATTTATTATCAATATAACTTTGTTGTTGGGACCAGTCTCTGCCCATTTCCATCCAAGTCTCCATTCCACCGTGCCACCATCATCACCTCTTTGTGACATTAGGTCAAGATCTCTCACTGCACTGATAGCCTACTGATTAGGTTATCCTTGCAGGCTCTGCTTCCACCACATCTACAGACACTTCCACACCAAGCCTGCCCACTCAAGTTATTGACTGCTCCGCCTACCCGCATGCATTTGATACCAAAGACCAAACTCATATCCATAGCAACAGCAGCAATTTTTGGGCCGATTTGTTAAGATCGTGCAACTCCAGAATCGCGGAATTGGTTGGGAATGCGAGGGGATAATTCCCTTGCAAAGGGAGGAACAATTTGTGGAGTTATGGAAAGGTAGTTGGACATTGACACTACTATTGGTAGTGCCCTTAACATGTCAATGGTCCAATATAAAGGTAATAGCAGCATCAGTTCGCAAAGGTTGCTTCATGGAACATCAGAGCTGTGTTGAGAATGTATCACAGATAGTGAATATCTGTAATACGAAGAGAGAGCAGATCTAAGTCGATATTAAAACTACAGAACTACCTATTCAATGTTGTAGCTTTATACTATGCATTACATAAGCATCATGAAGCAATACTAACTCCGAATAGACTAGCTTGTGGAGTAAAGAACAAAGGAAGGGATATAATAGGTATAGTACTCATCTGATAACAATGAGGAAAGATAATGAAGGATTCCTGGGCTTAGGAACTCTTCGCAAAGTGGGTAAATGGATCGCGGAATCGCAGAATAACTTGATTCACATACATATGACAGAATTCTGGTGCTCTGCTCGGGACCTTAGCTGACAACAAGCACGATGGGCACTATGGTTATCCCGATTCGACTTTCAGCTGACTCACCGCCCAGGCAAGGCGAACACACAGGCAGATGCTCTTTCTCACATGGCAACACACCAGGTGTTGGACAGTGAAGACAACCAACAATAGACTGTTCTGAAACCAGCCCACTTTATGCAAGTGGCAGCAGCCTCACTACAGAACCCGTTGGAGGATTGCATCCGGAAGGCCTCGCAAAGAGAGGCCCAAGTACTTGAAGGACTGGAGGAGCTTAGGAGGAGTGGTCTCCAACGCCTGGCCAATGGAATAGCGGAATGGGAGGAGGATAATGGACTGGTGTACCACCGAGGAAGGGTGTACGTCCCACCAGAGAATCACTTACGGACAGAAGTACTCAAACAATGCCACGAGAACCCCTCCGCTGGCCACCCTGGACTTCACAACACCCTTGATCTCGTTAGCACCCATTTTTGGTGGCCCACCCTGCGATCCTTTGTAGAAAAGTATGTGGAAGGATGCGAAACTTGTGCAAGGGAAAAGATACAGAGACACCCACGGGCAGTAACACTACCCCTAGACGTCCCAGCAGGCTTGTGGGAAGAAGTGGGAGTTGACCTGATCACACAGCTGCCCAATTCACAAGGATACGATGCCATCCTCGTCTGCACTGATCTCTATGGGAAACAAATCCATGCAATCCCTTGTACCACATCAATCACAGCAGCAGGTGTCACTGACATCTACTACTGTGAAATTTTCCACCTCCATGGCCTTCCCCTCCGCTTTGTATCCAATCGAGGACCCCAGTTTGCAGCAAAACTCATGTGATCACTACTCTCCTGCCTGGGAATCAAATCCAATCTCACATCGGGATATCACCCCCAAGCAAATGGGCAAACCGAGCGGGCAAACCAAGAAGTTGAAAAGTACCTCCGGCTGTATGTGGGACGTCGTCAGGATGACTGGGCAGAGCATTTGCCAATGGCGGAGTTTGTGATTAACTCACGCACCCACTCTGCACTTGGAATCTCCCCATTCAAGCTCACTTATGGCTACCTCCCCCTATTTAACATTCCCGTTGGTCAGCGAAGTGGGATTCCAGCAGTGGATGATTGCATCCAAATCCTTCGAGATGTGTGGCAGGATGCCGGGGCAGCTCTACACCTGGGAAAAAGGCGGCAAAAGGAAAACTACGAATGAGGAAAACAAAAGGCACATCAGTTCCAAGTAGGAGATCAGGTCTGGCTAAGCACAGAAGACATCAAGCTCCAACTTTCCAGTGAGAAACTTGGGGATCGACAGCTAGGACCTTATGCCATTTTGGAAAAGCTTGGCCCCCTGGACTACCGTTTAGACCTCCCACTGTCACTGGACCACATCCACCCTGTGTTCCACATTGATAAACTGTACCCTTGGAGAGGGAACACCATCAATGGCGAAATTGCAACACCACCGGAACCAGTATACCTAGAGGATGAAGACAAGCCAGTATACGAAGTCGAGGACATCTTGGATAGTCAGGTTAGGTGGAAGAGGTTAGAGTACTTGGTAAAGTGGAAGGGTTATGACGCAGGACACTACTCATGGGAACCCACTCAAAATCTCGAGCATGCACCAACCACTGTCTGAAAATTCCACAAAAAGCATCCCCAAGCAATAAAAGCTTGACCATCGAGGACAATGGTCATAAGGAGGGGGGTAATGTCATGAAGTGAGCCACCTCCTATTATTTTCCTTTCCTTACAATACACCACCCAAACACCCCTACCTATAATAATCATTCCGGAACCTTCCATTCTGTTCTATCAGTTCCGTTCCATTTCTTGTGCCTGAGCTATACAGTATTACCTCATAGTTCCCACACTCCACCTTGTATATATAAGCCAGCCCCCACAACCTGGTCCCTTATCTTGACCTCTTTGTCGTTGGGACCAGGTATGTCTTTTACTTACTTACTTGTATTTATTACCAATATAACTTTGTTGTTGGGACCAGTATCTATCCGCCTCCGCTCAAGTCTCCGCTCCGCTCCGCCACCATTGTCACCTCTTTGTGACACGAGGTACTTCTCGGAGAACTTCACGGTAGGTCGAGTGGTTTTAATGTGCTTTGCTAGTACAAATATCTGTGAATCAATGGGAAAATCGGGGTGAGTAATACATTTTCTGTCCACTTGCTCTTTGTATCAAGCTTGCGCATTAGTAATTTCTTCGTGGAGGAAGGAATGAATCTCATCTAAATTCGTCGCAAAGTCAATCGCGCAATCGGAATGGATGTCAATTTCAGGTTTCACTGTAATGTTAGGATGATAACCTTCATTCGCAAAGAATGGAGTAATACCAGTGGAAGCGTTAGGAGCATTGTTGTACGCAAATTCCGCGATAGGCAGAAGCTTTGCCCAATTGTCCTGTTGATATGCGCAATACATACGAATGTATTGTTCCAGAGTCTGGTTAACTCGTTCCGTTTGTCCATCCCCCTCAGGATGGTATCCCGAGGTGAAGTGTAGCTTGATCGAGAGAGCTTCCCCTAAAGCGTGAAAGAAAGCCAAAACAAATTCCGAGCCTCGGTCAGAAGTGACGTGACTAGGAACTCCGTGTTTCGAGAAAACATGATGTATGAACAGTTCCACAAGCTCTTTGGATGTTATTTTGTCATGTGTCGTGATGAAGATGCCTTGTTTCGAGGCTCGATCCACGATTACTAAAATAGCCGTATGTCCTTTAGAGTCCAGTAGTTGTTCAATGAAGTCCATCGATATAGAATCCCAAGGTCGGATGGGAACCGGAAGTGGTTTGAGTAGACCGTAAGGCCTATGTCGACGAGCTTTGTTGCATCCGCAAATCGTGCACGAATTGATATAATCGCAAACGAATTCGTGAACCTTTGGCCAAGTGTATTGTTGTCGAATAGCTTCTAGAGTCTGATTTTGACCAAAATGACCGGAAAGTGGATGATCGTGAAAATAACGTAAAATTTGAAGTCGTAAATTAGAAAGGTTAGGAACATAAATGTGATCGTCAAGTTGTAACAATCCATCAGACCCTAATGTCCAACGAGTGTTTGTACCATCCTTCACGAACTTCAGTCCCGCGATTGATTCTGGATCTAGTTCAATTGAATCGTGAATAGCGGAATGAAGTGCCTCTATATCCATAACAATGGAGGCGCGAAGTGCCGGTCCTTCTAGGAATGTAGCTTGAAGGGAAGTAGTTCGTTGTTCATTAGTGAAAATAGGTCTGAAATTATGTGGGTTAACTTGTGTGTAGCCGATATCCCCCTCTTTTGGATAGATGTCCCAGCGTCTAGTCATTGAGTCAGGTTTTTCACCTAACTTACCTGGTCTGAATCGGATCACCATATTAAATTGATGCAGATACTCCGACCAATGAACTTGTCATCATGTAAGGATTTTTGTCATCGAGAAATATTTGAGATTCTTGTGATCGGTAATGACGTCGATAAGATCTCCCGATCCCTCGAGGTAATGTCGCCAGCCTTTGAATGCTTCAAATATTGTGAGAAGCTCCTTATCGTGAGTGTCGTAGTTGAGTTCCGCAGCTTGAAAAGTCCTCGAGAGGAATGCGATGGGGTGAATTTCTCCATTAGGTAGTAGGATCGAGAGGATCACGGCTAATGCATAATCCGAGGTGTTTGTTTCCATGATTAGATGTCGGTTTGGTTCCCAATGTGCCAGAATTGGAGCGTGATGTCATGAAATGATCTTTTTCATTATTCTTTTCTTTTATTATTCTTTTCCTTTTCTTTTATTTACTTACTTAATCACCAAAGTGCTTACACTAGCGCTTATTATATTTTCATTATCATTTAGGTTACACGTGTCAACCTTATTGTTCTCGCGTTGTCGTTTCACTTAGGTGCAACTCTCTCATGCCTGTCAGCTCATTGACAGGACGACGTCATTATTGTTCCGCTTCCATGCTTCTTTTTATATTGCCTTATTGTTTACTCACCTAATACCTACAGCTTTACTTATGGATACGAGCAACTCTTATTGTAGATCCTCACAGTTATGGTGCGAGACATCTCTCACGGTTTCATATCCCATTTCGTATATAAGACTAGGTATTTTGTAGTTATATTCCTTAGCTCTATTCTCGTCTATTCTCCTCGGTAGCTAGACTTGTAGTTGGGTTGTTTTATCCATCCTCTTTTGCTTTTTCGTCCTCTTGCTCATCGTCTATCGTGTGATGCCTGGTTGTCTCTTGTGAGAGCTAGCGAGTCGCTGACAGAAGAATAGAGCTTCTACCACACACCACCCGTCACAACAAACTTTTACAAACTTGCCTAGGATTCAACACGTTGTTGGAAACTAGTTTTCTCGATACGTTACATATTTTCATTCTTACCAAACATGCTCATCCCCTCCCCTACTATAACTCAACATGACTGATCGGTCGATACATGCGCCTGACCCAGCAGAAGTCGCTACTGTCACTTCTAGTCCACGCCAGGTGTTTGTCAATACACCAGGGAACTACGATGGCGATCCCGCCACCTACCGACCATGGCGACGACGGATGATGGCTTATGTTTCCGAGTTGATGGAGACAAAGCAAGTTGACAACTCCCACCGAGTCACCACTATCATTATGTCCTTCCTGGTTGGAGGAAAAGCTGATGAATGGGCCCAAGTCTATTCTGATGACCACTTCAACATTGACAATGGGTCATGGGACATTACGGGGAAGCAGCTAATTGACGATATGGACAGGGAGTTCACGAACGTCGCAAAGGAGAAGGAAGCCCGCGACAAACTAACTTATATCCGACAGGGGAAGTCTTCGGCTGGTGACTTTTTCAAAGAATTTGAATTGTTACTGAAGGATGCCGGATACAAGAAGGACGAGTCGCACGTCCTTACCCTAGCGGAGAGAGCGGTTGATCACACACTCCTATACGACATCATTAAGGGACGGACGGAGCCCTTTGAAGACTACAAGGAGTTGAAGAAGGTAGTCACAGGGGCTGACAACGTAAGGCGGCAGTGGGCCGAACAGAAGAGAAGATACAGGTATGCGGGGTGGTGGAACGCTAACCCACAGGGACAGAGTCATGGACAGTCGTCCACTCAGCAGAACCGGCAGGAGCCGAAAGTAGCTCCGAAGGCAGAGTATTCTGCGGCGCCAAGAAGAGATGCTACCGGCACCACGTTCGGAGGAACGGGCAGGCCGATGGACATCGACCAGGCAAGGGAGAAGCGGCTGTGCTTCAACTGTGGCGAACCAGGCCACATGAGCAGGAACTGCCCGCACAAGAGAAAGGCAGTAGTCCGAGGTATTATGCTAAACATGAGTGAGCAGGAACGTACGGACTTCATCAACGATTTGGGTTTTCCAAAGGCTCCGCAGTAGATATAGGTCTGCAGGAGCCTTCACACACGGACATTTCGGAATTTGTTGATAATGGCGTTGATTATGTAATCAGTACAGGTACTAAACAGAAAAACGCGTCCACATTCATACACAAAACCGAAAAAACCGAAAAACCTATGCGGTACGAACCCGACACTGCTGAATGGCTAACTCAGAGAGTTAGAGAAGACCAGATCCCGAGAGCAGTAGGATTATTACGAACTTGGATGCCCTTTTCCCGGGAAAAAGAAGCCTCTGAAGAAACCGTCATGGACATACGAAAGCGGAACTGGAAAACAGCAGTCAACGCCATCTGGAGTCTCAAGAACAAAAGAAGTTATGTTCGCGGGACACGTGGCAAAAGTCTGAAACTTCCGGCAATACTCGAGACACTGGAGGATGCTCGACAAATCGTTACAGAAGGACTCCTCGACAGTGGAGCTACCGGTTCCTGCATTGACTCAGAATTCGTCAAACGGCACAACCTTGTCACGGAAAACTTACCAATCAAAACACCTGTCTATAATGCCAACGGCACACTCAATGATTCCGGCTCAATAGACAAGTACGTCGAAATCCGGATGACTATCGGTGACCATTCAGAAATCGTACAGTTCGGAGTGGTAAGCCTAGGAAAGAATAATATCTTTCTAGGACTAGATTGGCTGCGACACCACAACCCGAGTATTGACTGGAAGACATCTGAACTAACCTTCGACAGGTGTCCAACAAGATGCGGTTACAACCCACACTTTTGGACACCAGAGGATACTCATTCTAGAGCGGCATTACAGGAAGGCGAACAGCTTTTCCTATTTGACTGGGACAGGTATGTTCACGAGCAGGTACAGTCGAGGAAGTGGACAGAGGAACAAGCTAAGAAGGAAACAGCCGAAGAATTCGACACTTCCAAACCCTACGTCGAAGAGTACCCTGATGTCTTCAGCCAGAAGGAATTCAACCAGTTGCCACAACGACGCCCTTGGGACCACGCTATCGATCTAACACCAGGTTCCAAACCTTTAGATTGTAAAGTATATCCACTAAACCCAAAGGAACAAGAGGCGCTCGATAAGTTTCTTGAAGAGAACCTTAGAACTGGATGAATCCGACCTTCTACCTCGCAGATGGCATCCCCTTTCTTCTTTGTCAAAAAGAAAGATGGCACCTTACGACCGGTACAAGATTATCGCAAACTGAACGAGATGAGGGTTAAAAACCAGTACCCACTTCCTCTCATTCAGGAACTAATCGATCGTTTAAAAGGCGCTAAAATCTTCACGAAGATGGACATCAGATGGGGATTCAACAACATCCGCATAAAGGAAGGTGACGAATGGAAAGCAGCTTTTCGAACTAACCAAGGGTTATTCGAACCGACCGTTATGTTCTTTGGACTCACTAACTCTCCTGCGACATTCCAAGGTTTCATGAACCATATCCTGCGAGATCTCATTAATAGAGGTCATGTTATCGTTTACATGGACGACATACTGATTTTTACCGATGGTATAAAAGAACATCGACAAATCGTAAAACAAGTACTCGACATTCTACGGGAGCATAAGTTATTCCTTAAACCCGAAAAGTGGTCTTTCGAAAAACCAGTTATTGACTACCTCGGCATTATCATTGGTAACGGAACTATTCGCATGGATCCAAAGAAAGTACAGGCCGTTTGCGAATGGATTACTCCCCGCAAGAAGCGCGATGTTCAGCAATTCTTAGGATTTTGCAACTTCTTCAGGCGCTTTATTCGTGGGTTTAGTCTTGTAGCAAAGCCGCTGACACAGCTTACTGGGAATGGAACTTGGAAGTGGGAGAAAGTGCAAGAAGATGCATTCGAGGAGTTAAAACGTCGAATCTGTGAGGAAGTAGTTTTACTCATTCCTCGAAACCATGGAAAGTTCCGAGTAGAAGCTGACTCGTCCGATTACGCTAATGGCGCCGTTTTATCCCAGTTTGTCGAAAGCAGGTGGTATCCTATTGCCTTTCGCTCCTGATCCCTCAATGAGGTTGAGCGTAATTACGAGATTTACAACAAAGAACTCATGGCAATTATGGACTCCCTTGACGACTGGAGGCAGTATTTGCTGGGTGCGGAGGAACAGATCGAAATTTTTACAGATCACGCAAACCTCCAGTACTTCAAGAAGCCGCAGAAACTCAACCGACGACAAGCGCGCTGGGTACTGGAATTAGCGGAGTATAATTTTGATCTTGTTCATAAGCCTGGTAAATCGATGACAAAAGCTGACGCCCTGTCGAGGATGACAGGTCTTGAGACGGGGGACAAGGACAACGAGAACATCGTTCTCCTGAAACCGGAACTTTTCATCCAAGCTCTTGACCTATCGGCTCCTGAAGATCTCATGCTATCAGAGATCCGAAAGAGTAGAAACCAAGTAGACCGAACTGTACAGGATGCCCTAGCTGCCAAAAACCCGGAGTGGACTGAAAACGACAAAGTTATTACATGGAAAGGGCGTGTTTATGTACCAAAAAACCGCCTACTCCGATCCAAAATAATCACTCAGTACCACGATACACCGCTAGCGGGACATCCAGGACAGTACAAAACCACGGAGTTAATTACTCGGGACTACTGGTGGCCAGGGGTGACATGAGATGCAGGGAAATACGTCGAAGGTTGCGAGAAATGCCAGGCAACAAAATCACATCGTACCAAGCCAGTCGGACAACTTCATCCACATGCAGTACCAACTGAACCATGGCAGATAATCGGCACTGATATGATAGGGGAACTACCGGAATTGGGAGGATATAACGCCATATCGGTGTTTATCGATCATTTTTCCAAAAGATTACGACTTGTTCCGTCGCACACTACAGTCACATCAGAGGGAATGGCAAAAATCTATTGGGATCGTATTTTTTCTATCCACGGCATTCCACGAAAAATCATACATGATCGAGGACCTCAATATCATTCTTGTTTCATGAAGGAACTCTACTGTCTTTTAGGAATAGAAGCAAACTACACCACGGCGTATCACCCACAGACCAACGGCCAGACAGAACGAACAAATCAGGAGATAGAACATTATCTCCGTTTGTTCATTAGTTATCATCAAAACGATTGGCATGAGTGGTTACCACTTGCAGAGTTCGCCTATAACGATCGAGTACACTCTTTGACGAAAGTTTCCCCCTTCTATGCTGACAACGGTAGACATCCCTATAAAGGTATGGCACCTCAAATGACTTCGGATAACCCCACAGCACAGGCGTTTGCAGATGGAATGAGGAAGGTTCGAGAGGAGGTAGGAGCGGCCTTAGGAAAGGCCAACGAGGATATGAAGAAATTTTATGACCGGAAGCGAAGAGTTGGAGTAGAGTACAAGCCAGGCGATAAGGTTTGGCTTGAGGGAACTAATTTATCGACAGATCAGCTAATGAAAAAGTTAGGAGATAAACGGTTTGGACCGTTTACAGTTCAGAAGAAGATAGGTGCTAGTTCCTATAAATTAGATATCCCCTCCATGTGGAAACGTATCCATAACGTTTTTAACGAAGTCCTTCTCACTCCCTATAGAGAACCGCAATTCCCTTCTCAACCACGAAACACTCGCCCACCTCCTGTCGTCGTAGGAGAAGAAGAAGAATTCGAAGTCGAGGAGATTCTCGACTCACAAAAGGTAGGGAGAGGAATCAAGTACAAGGTCAGGTGGAGAGGATACGGACCACATGAAGACACTTGGGAACCTCGGTCCAACATCACACATTCCTCCGATTTGTTGAAGGAATTCCATGACAAAAACCCGACCAAACCCAAACCCGCCACTCTAAGTAGACTCGAGATTCCTATTTCCTTATTTCCGACTGAATTATTCCGCCCTATGCCTCCGCCAGACACCGAAAACACGCTATCACAATTACCCTCCGAAAATTTTGTTAGACAACAAGCGCTTCGTGGAACTCGCACTCTAGGGAGGAGGTAATGTCATGAAATGATCTTTTTCATTATTCTTTTCTTTTATTATTCTTTTCCTTTTCTTTTATTTACTTACTTAATCACCAAAGCGCTTACACTAGCGCTTATTATATTTTCATTATCATTTAGGTTACACGTGTCAACCTTATTGTTCTCGCGTTGTCGTTTCACTTAGGCACAACTCTCTCGTGCCTGTCAGCTCATTGACAGGACGACGTCATTATTGTTCCGCTTCCATGCTTCTTTTTATATTGCCTTATTGTTTACTCACCTAATACCTACAGCTTTACTTATGGATACGAGCAACTCTTATTGTAGATCCTCACGGTTACGGTGCGAGACATCTCTCACAGTTTCATATCCCATTTCGTATATAAGACTAGGTATTTTGTAGTTATATTCCTTAGCTCTATTCTCGTATATTCTCCTCGGTAGCTAGACTTGTAGTTGGGTTGTTTTATCCATCCTCTTTTGCTTTTTCGTCCTCTTGCTCATCGTCTATCGTGTGACGCCTGGTTGTCTCTTGTGAGAGCTAGCGAGTCGCTGACACGTGAGTGAAGCTACATTTGAGCTTCTCGAAGGCTTCCTGGCAGTTGGTATTTCAGTTCCAAGGTGTATCCTTTCACGTAAGTCACATCATCGGGACTACGATATCGCTATAATTATAAATAAAACGATGATAGAAATTAGCAAATCCGAGAAAAGACTGGACGTCTTTGACTTTCCGAGGTACCGGCCAGTCAATGATAGCTTTTACTTTGTCTTTCGACATCGTTAAGCCCTCCGGAGAAAGAATATACCCAAGGTACTCTACCATATTGATCTCCCATTCGCATTTCGCAATGTTTGCGTAGAGTCGATGTTTACGAAGTCGACGGAGAACCTCGCGAACATGTTCGCGATGTAATGTCTCATTGTCGGAGTAGATAAGTATATCGTCGAGGTAGACGATAACATAAACATCTAAAAGGTCAGTGAATATATTGTTAACAAACCATTGGAAAGCTGCTGGAGCATTAGTGAGTCTGAATGGCGTAACCTTCCATTCGTAAGAACCCCAACAGGTTCTGAATGTCATTTTCCATTTGTCGCCTTCTGTGATTTGAACTAAATGGTATGCGTGAGCAAGATCAAGTTTAGTATAAATCTTAGCTTTTTTTGGAGCATCTAGCAAGTCAGAAATAAGAGGTAAAGGATATCGGTCCTTCTTCGTGATGTTGTTAAGACCGCGAAAGTCTACGCAAAGTCGAAGTTTTCCGTCTTTTTTCAGTACGAATAATACCGGAGCTCTGTGAGGAGAGGACGAAGGTTGAATAGCACCGGATTCAAGGTGCTTTTTGATGAAATTGCGTAGAGCCTCCAATTCCTTGGCAGAAAGAGGGTAAAGGCGACCGATAGGTGGTTCGGTGCCTTCCTCCAATTCAATCTTTATGTCATAGGGTCAGTGCTCAGGCAGCACTTCAGATTCGACTTCGTCAAAGACATCCGCAAAGTCCGCGTAATGCTTCGGTAATGAGGAGGGATTGCTTGCCAAAGTTGTCGAAGCAGCTCGCGCTGTTACTTCACTATGAACCGTGCATAAGATTAGCAGTTCACACTTGGCATTCTTGCAAGCACGGTTGAAGAGTTCCACATTTACAAGAGCAATGTCGATCTCTGGGTTTTCAAGTCGCGAAGCGGCCAATTGAGCCACCGAAGGGTAGGAATAGATGGGTTCATAGGGGAAAGAGTCCGATAAAGGATGAGGTGAATGGCAAGAACAAGTTCGCAAAGAAGGTCGCAAAGGAACCTCTTTGGAACCAAAGGTAGGCTGACCCCGCGAAGGGACAGTTTCTTCCAGAATGAGTGTTCACAGAAGTGAGGACGTCGAGGGAGACTCAACTTGCTTGGTGGAATGGAATGTAATGTTTCTCGATGCCCAGTCAATCAATGGATTGTAGTGGGTCAAGAAACTGTAACCTAATACTGCTTCGCAAGAGGAATCCAGTAAAGTAACATAAAATGTTAGTAGTAGTAGCTCGCCAGAGGGAAACCGAACATTAAGAGACGTAGTCTCGGAAATTGGTTTTGGAGATAAAGAACCATTGAAAAGTCGGAGATTGATTAGAGGGATCGAAGAAGTAGGAAGTGAATGTTTATATACAAATCTAGAATCAATAAAGCAATCAGTGGAACCGGAATCGAGTAAGGAGACAAAGGAAAGCTTCGCAGAAACGTCGTGAAGTGAAAAATCTATCGTAAGAGGTATAGTAAAAGATGGTTCATCATAGGAAAGAGTGGATGCATTTAATTTAACTTCCCCGATAGTACGAACCTGGTCAACGCAACTCCCGCTTCGTACTGGGGTACAGGAGTTGCGGACTATTTTTCTGATACCAAAGAGGTACTTGCCGCTACTTCCTGTGTTTCTGCGGCACGTCCACGAGCTTTGCGAGCCTTTCGTTTCTCGCAGTCGTCGAACTTATGACTTCCCCCGCAAAATCTGCACAACCCCAACTTCTTTCGACATTCTGACTCCTTCGCAAGGAGTTTGCCATCTAAGCTGAGGTTGCTCGCATATGCAGGTCGAGTTGCCGCAGAACTCGTTGATGACGAGGAATTTCCACCTCCACTGGACTTACCTTTCTTCCCCGAGTTATTCGTTGAGGTTGAGGTGGTGGTGGTGGTGGTTGTAGGAGTTTGTGGAGAACCTGGCATATTCTTCTTTGACATAGTCGATGCTTTCCCTCCCGAGGAAACACTTGCCGATCTAGTTGCTTCTCTTTTCCGCTCTTATTCTCATCTCCAGTACCTGTTTGTCATGAAGTGAGCCACCCCTATCATTTTCCTTTCTTTATGATACACCATCCGAGCTCTCCTACCTACAATAATCATTCCGGAACCTTCCATTCCATTCTATCAGTTCTGTTCCATTCCTTGTGCCTGAGCTATACAGTATTACATCATAATTCCCACACTCCGCCTTGTATATATAAGCCAGCCCCCACAGCCTGGTCCCTTATCTTGACCTCTTTGTCATTGGGACCAGGTATGTCTTTTACCTACTTACTTGTATTTATTATCAATATAACTTTGTCATTGGGACCAGTATCTGCCCGCTTCCGCTCAAGTCTCTGCTCCGCTTCACCACCGTCGTCACCTCTTTGTGACATTAGGTCAAGATCCCTTACTGCACCGATAGCCTACCGATTAGGTTATCCTTGCAGGCTCCGCTTTTACCACGTCTATAGGCACTGCCGCACCAAGCCTGCCCACCCAAGCTATTGACTGCTCCACCTACCTGCACGCTTTTGACACTAAAGACCAGACCCACATCCACAGCAGCAAAAGCAATTCCTGGGCTGACTGCAGTTCTCAACCCTGTCCAAACGCTGTTGCCAACTCCATCAGTAAAGAAGAGAATCTTTCTGACGGTACCGTGATCACACCCATCCTAACCCCTGCTCCAACTGTACCCCCACCCACTATGTCAACCCCCGAAGTCAACACCAATCAGCTCATGGCACAGCTCATTGAGCAGGTGGCCCAGCTCACTGCCAACCTCCACAAAGCTTCAGCCAAGTCCAGTATGAATAAGCCTGAGCTCTTCAAAGGCTCTAGTAGTGCAGAAGCATGTCGCTTCATTGCTCAGTATCAAAGCTGGGCAATGGAACAACCAGATTTGAGCAACAACGAAGGAAAGCTGATCAAGGCAGCGCTAGGATTCTTCTCAGGCAAGGCTGCTGACTGGGCCACACCGTACCTCCTAGAATTCAGCCATAACCAACAACCCTTCAATGGACGATGGGAAGACTTCAAAACAGCCTTCACCCTCCGATTTGAATCCATTGATGCAGGTATGGAGGCCTGGAATGCAATCCAGCATCTCAGGCAGGCAAAAGGTCAAACGGTAGCGGAATTTGCACAGAACTTCAAGGACATTGGTGATCAGACTGGGCTCTCGGATGTCGATCTATGAGAACACTTTCACAGTGGCCTCAACCCAGAGATTCGGCAGAACCTCATTGTGGTTAACATAGCTCAGGGACTAGCCCCTACACTGGAGGAGGCAATCAGATGAGCAATCTCAGTGGATGTATTTCTGCATGACCCCACCATGACAGGCCGTAATCAGGGCACCTCTCATACCTCCTCTCCCCCTGCCAACTCCCATGCTATGGACGTCGACGCCACGCACACCAGTGGTAATAGCGGAGAGAGCTTTGTGGCCCAGATGAGAGGCAGGTGCTACGGCTGTGGTTTTCAAAGTCATGAGAAAAGGAACTGCTCATACAAGGAAACGGTATGTCATTACTGCGGGTGACGAGGTCACCTAGAGTCGGTTTGCCAAGACAAGTTCATGGGTCTAGAGCGTGGCCGGGGTAAATGCCAACAACCCCGCCGTCAACAAGTGGCAGCTTCCTCTTCGACACCTTTCACTCTCTTCCCCAATGAACCCATCCAAATCGCTGCTTCTACTCCGGTTCCTATTGCCCCGCCCCCAGTCACTCCCGACCTCTCCACTCAGATTGCCCAGCTCCAGGAGCTCCTGAACAGAGCCAATGCCATGGCCCCAGCACAAGGTTCGCAGGAGGGTTTTTAAAGCAGGTACCCATCCCGGCCGCACTGAGAGTACCCATTAATCAATTTGCTATACTACATTCTACCTTCACATATGATTCACTTTCCGCCTGTAAAATACCTACTATTTCGGAATTGAATTCCAATTCATCACACCTCTGAATTAATGCGAAACTAAGAGGAAGGAATCACAGTATAGCAACTGCGGCCATGATTGATTCTGGGGCCACTGCCCTATTTCTGAACCAGGAGTTCGTCAACTGCCACCATGTAAGGACCTTTCCACTCAGGAAACCTATTGGTGTCTTTAACATTGATGGGTCTGCTAACCGAGCAGGGCAAATCACGCACTTTGCGCATCTAGCCCTGACTGTTGATAACCAAGAACGGTGGACAGACTTGCTAATAACCAACCTGGGAAGCAAAGATCTAATTCTGGGACTCCCTTGGTTACGTAAAGCCAATCCAGATATTGACTGGGAGAAAGGACGACTCTCGGTCAAACCACAACAGACAATGATAGAGCAGGTGGTAGAGCAAGATACTGCAGAGGAAATCGAAACAGTCATCACTCCTGAATTCCCCCTGAGCATATCAGAGGAGGAGGCAGAGGATTCGCCTATACACTGCATTCGAGCCAATCGATGAACCCGACGTGCATGGGTGAAGTCAGGCATCCTACAGGAACAAACAGAGGAGGTCTGGTGTGTGGCAGGGTTCACCTACTCCCAACAGCTAGCGGAACAGGCCCACAAAGCAAAACCTCCGAAAATCTTTGAAGAAATGGTCCCAGAACCCTACCGTGACTTTGAAAAGGTATTTTCCGAAACTGCATCAGCATGTCTCCCGGAATACCAACCTTGGGATCATGCCATTGAGCTGATCCCAGGTGCACCTGAAACCATGCGCACAAAAGTCTACCCAATGTCATTAAATGAACAAGGTGAACTTGACCGCTTCCTGGATGACAATCTCCGAAAAGGCTACATTCGTCCCTCCAAGTCCCCACTGTCATCACCAGTCTTCTTCATAAAGAAGAAGGATGGAAAACTCCATTTTGTACAGGACTACATGAAACTTAACCAAGTAACCCTGAAGAACCATTATCCCCTCCCACTGGTTGCTGACATCGTTAGCCGTCTGCAGGGGGCACGGTATTTCACCAAATTTGATGTCAGATGGGGCTATAACAATGTTCAGATTAAAGAGGGTGACGAGTGGAAAGCTGCCTTTGCAACCAACTGAGGGTTGTTTGAACCCAGCATAATGTTCTTTGGTCTCACCAACTCCCCAGCCACTTTCCAAGCGCTCATGAACTCCATCTTTTCAGACCTAGTGGCGGCAGGGAAAGTAGCAGTCTACCTAGATGATATTCTCATCTTCACCAATGAAATACCAGAACATCGGCAGATAGTAAGAGAGGTACTCAAACGGCTAGAGAAACACGACATCTACCTACAACCCGAGAAGTGTGAATTCGAGGAGCTCCAGATTGAATACCTAGGACTAGTGATATCAGAAGGTGAAGTGAGCATGGACCCAGTAAAAGTAGCTGCGGTTCACGACTGGCCTATCCCAAAGAATCTGCGAGAGCTACAGGGATTCTTAGGTTTTGCTAACTTCTACCGCCGATTCATACGGAACTTAGCATGCCCTCTGAACAACCTGACCAAGAAAGACTTGGGCTTCAGTTAGGGGACACACCAGCAACAAGCATTCGACACCCTAAGGGAAGCATTTATCACAGCACCGGTACTGGCACTCTGGGACCCTAATAGGCTCACACAACTCGAGGTGGATGCATCAGGTTTTGCTATGGGAGGAGCTCTAATGCAGAAACAAGACGATGGCCAGTGGCACCCAGTAGCATTTTGATCAGCCTCCATGCAACCAGCTGAACAAAACTATGAAATTTACGACCGAGAGATGCTCGCCATCATCAAAGCATTAAAGGACTGGAGAAGCTTCCTGGAAGGTTCACCACAACCATTCGAGATCCTCACTGATCATGCAAACCTGGAATTCTGGCGTTCTGCTCAGGACCTTAGTAGACGGCAGGCGCGATGGGCACTATGGCTGTCCCGCTTCGATTTCCAACTCACTCACCAGCTGGGCAAGTCCAACACTCAGGCAGACGCTCTCTCTTGCATGGCAGCACATCAAGTTTTGGATAGCGAAGATAATCGACAACAGATCGTCCTGAAACCGGCCCATTTTATGCGAGTGGCAGCAACCTCATTACAGAATCCACTGGAGGACCGTATCCGACAGGCATCTCAGAAGGAGGCCCAAGTACTGGAAGGACTGGAAGAGCTTAGGAGAAATGGTCTCAAATGCTTGGCCAATGGGATAGCAGAATGGGAAGAAGACAACGGACTAGTGTACCACCGAGGGAGGGTATACGTCCCACCAGACGATGACCTGCGGAAAGAAATACTCAAACAATGCCACGACAACCCCTCTGCTGGCCACCCTGGACTTCACAATACCCTTGACATCGTCAGTACCCACTTTTGGTGGCCCACCTTGCTATCCTTTGTAGAAAAATACGTTGAAGGATGTGAGACTTGTGCTAGGAAGAAGATACAGAGACACCCACGGGCAGTAACACTACCCCTAGACGTCCCAGCAGGCTTGTGGGAAGAAGTGGGAGTTGACCTGATCACACAGCTGCCCAACTCGCAAGGGTATGATGCGATTCTAGTCTGCACTGACCTCTATGGTAAACAAATCCATGCAATTCCTTGTACAACCTCGATCACAGCAGCAGGGGTGGCCGACATCTACTATCGCGAAATTTTTCGCCTCCATGGCCTTCCCCTCTGCTTTGTATCAGACCGGGGACCCCAGTTTGCAGCAAAACTCATGTGATCACTACTCTCCCGCCTAGGAATCAAATCAAACCTCACCTCCGGATACCACCCCCAAGCGAATGGACAGACTGAACGGGCAAACCAAGAAGTCGAAAAGTACCTCAGGCTCTATGTGGGACACCGTCAGGATGACTGGGCAGAACACCTGCCCATGGCGGAATTTGTAATTAACTTCCGCACCCACTCAGCACTGGGAACGTCACCTTTTGAACTCACGTATGGTTACCTGCCTCTATTCAACATTCCAGTGGGACAACGGAGTGGGATTCCGGCGGTGGATGATTGCATCCAGATACTGCGAGATGCACGACAGGATGCTGGGGCAGTGCTGCACCTGGGGAAAAGACAGCAAAAGGAAAACTACGAACGGGGAAAACGAAAGGCACATCAGTTCCAAGTTGGAGATCAGGTCTGGCTAAGCACAGAAGACATCAAGCTGCAACTTTCCAGTGAGAAACTGGGGGATCGACAGCTAGGACCATATGCGATTTTGGAGAAGGTTGGCCCTTTGGACTACCGTTTAGACCTCCCACTGTCGCTAGACCACATCCACCCTGTTTTCCATGTTGATAAACTGTACCCTTGGAGAGGGAACTCTGTCAATGGCGAAATTGCAACACCACCGGAACCAGTATACCTAGAGGATGAGGATGAGCCAGAGTATGAAGTCGAGGACATCTTGGATAGTCGGATTAGGTGGAAGAAATTAGAGTACTTGGTAAAGTGGAAAGGCTACGATGCAGGACACAACTCCTGGGAACCTGCACCAAATCTTGAACATGCCCCTACAACTATCCGAAAATTCCACAAAAAGCACCCCCAGGCGGCAAAAGCTTGACCATTGAGGGCAATGGTCATAAGGAGGGGGGTAATGTCATGAAGTGAGCCACCCCTATCATTTTCCTTTCTTTATGATACATCATCCGAGCTCTCCTACCTACAATAATCATTCCAGAACCTTCCATTCCATTCTATCAGTTCTGTTCCATTCCTTGTGCCTGAGCTATACAGTATTACATCATAATTCCCACACTCCGCCTTGTATATATAAGCCAGCCCCCACAGCCTGGTCCCTTATCTTGACCTCTTTGTCATTGGGACCAGGTATGTCTTTTACCTACTTACTTGTATTTATTATCAATATAACTTTGTCATTGGGACCAGTATCTGCCCGCTTCTGCTCAAGTCTCCGCTCCGCTCTGCCACCGTCGTCACCTCTTTGTGACACTGTTATCTATGCGAAGTACCTCACAACAGTATTCTGTGAGTGTCTTCAGCTCTGGAAGATGAGCCATCTCATCTTTGATACGGCTTGCCAAGCTGTGTTGATAAACCCTTTTAAGGGCATGCAAGTCCCAGTTAGTAGACGCCGCGAGGGTATTGAAATGGATATTATACTTCTGTACGTTATCGGATTCTTTCATCCTTAACGTGCCGATCTTATCCTCGGCTTCCCCCTGTGCATCGTACATACCGAAATTGTCCTGTAATTCCTTCACCAAAGCCGCGAAGGAACTCGTCCACGCCGGCATCGTGGAGAGGTTCAGATCCAGAATGTCTGGTTCGAACCATTCCTTCGCGGAACCACCGAGGTATGACAACGTATAGTTGATCTTCTTTTGATCAGTAAAATACAATGGATGATCAATGAACACCAAAGATAAGGAAACTAAGAAACCTTTCAGTTTCCGTGAGTCAGATCCGTCGAATACTTCAGGATCCTTGACCTTCAATCTTCCAGATTCCGCGGGGCTGCTAACGTTCATGCCCACGAGGACTGTTCCAAGGGTATCAAGTGAACCCTTAAACACATGAAACACATCTAGGATGCATTGTTCAGTAGGGTCCAGATGGACACTACCTACCTGTTCCACTGGACTCCTGGAACAACTAGGAACGCGAGAACCTCGAGGTGCTCCGGGACCTCCAGGACTATCGGGATCAGATCCCCCTGGTTCTCCGGGACTTCCTGACTCGTCAGGACCTACCTCTTCATCGATTTCCGCTTCTTTGATGTTCTCCGGAATTTCCATTGTGGTAACTGGTATCCGACCTCGCGAAGGGCCGGGAGCATTTGCTAGCTGCTGACACATTCTGTCAGCAAGTGTAAAAGTGGTAGGAGATGGTGGGATTTCCATCTCTGTTGTTGGTATCGCTGTGTTTGTACAGTAACAGGATCACCGTTTTCTGTGTAGAGTACCTGGTACTCGAATTTGGAGTGGTCTGGTTGACCAAGGGCATGATGATTAGAAACCCGCGCACTAGCAGGTTGTCCTGGAGCTGGACCGAAGATGTTAGATCTACATTGAGAGTGTCCGGCTCCTGATATTGATTCCGCGAATGGCGCGAAGCCTGTCGTGTTTGATGCGAAAGGATTAACCATTTCCAGTTCCTCTGTTACCGACTCGTCGGACCCTCCAGTGTTGGTGCGGTTTCTTCTGCTCCTTGTATAGACCATTGTTGAAGGAAGTGAAATGGTTGAGTGTAGTGGGAAGGGTAATGAGGACGAGTGTGCCAAGTGTCAGTTTAAATATACTGTTATGATCATGCACAAAGGAATCATCGGAAATGATTGCAGGATGATCGCGAGGTAAAACAATCCTATACAAAGTAGTTGGACCTTGACTCCACTATTAGTAGAGTCCTCAACACTTCGCATGTCCGCAAGAGAAGGAAGATAAATGTGTTCCGTTCGCGATGACTATCGCGGAACGTACTGACAGCAAGGATGTTAAAATGATGATACAGATAGATGATTAATTGGTATCACTATCAAAGTGCTATCAAGGTTGATATTTAAACTGAGGAACTACCTATTCAATACCATAGCTTTATACTAAAGGTAAGTCAGGATCACGAAGCAATGCCATGCCCGAATGGGTTAGCTCGTAAGTAAAGAACAAAGGAAAGGATATAAAAGGGATAGTGTAAATCTGATAAGAATGATAAGAGATAATGAGTAATTGCGTAGTAGTAAAAGAATATAAGTAATATCTAAGTAGCGGAATAGATCGCGAAGCTTCGTAAAGACTTAGCTTGCATAGATATAACACCATCATGGAACATACTGACAGTGGATATGTAAAAACAATGATATGGATAGATGATTAATTGGTATCACTATCGAAGTGCTATCAAGGTTGATATTTAAACTAGGGAACTACCTATTCGATACCATAGCTTTATACTGAAGGTAATTCAGGATTGCGAAGCGATGCCATGCCCGAATGGGTTAGCTCATAAGTAAGGAACAAAGGGAAGGATATAAAAGGGATAGTGTGAATTCAATAAGGATGACAAGAGATAATGAGTAATTGCTTTGCATCAGAATTCCTTTGCAAAGTAATTGCATAGTGGTAAAGAGATAAGTAATATATCTAAGTAGCAGAATGAATCATGAAGCTTCATAAGGACTTAGCATGCATAGATATAACAGTATCCCCCTCTTAGGCTTTCGCCCTCGAAAGCCTACATGATCATTAATGATTAATGAATCTAAAATTAGATAGAATGGAAAAGTAAAAAGGAAAAGTAAAATTTTCAAAATGCCATGCAATTTATAATCAAGGTAAACGAAAAATTTGAAGTCGAACCTGCCCTCATTGAAGAACCAGTATAAAATGAGGCATTTTTCTCTGTTTTTTCTAAGTCCTCATTCCTCGTCGTGTCATGAATCGATCTTTTTCCATTATTCTTTTCTTTTATTATTCTTTTTCTTTTCTTTACTTATCTAATCACCAAAGCGCTTATTATATTTTCATTATCATTTAGGTTACACGTGTCAACCTTATTGTTCTCGCGTTGTCGTTTCACTTAGGCACGACTCTCTCGTGCCTGTCAGTTCATTGACAGGACGACGTCATTATTGTTCCGCCTCCATGCTTCTTTTTATATTGCCTTATTGTTTACTCACCGAATACCTACAGCTTTACTTATGGATACGAGCGACTCTTATTGTAGGTCCTCACGGTTACGGTGTGAGACGTCTCTCATGGTTTCATATCCCATTTTGTATATAAGACTAGATATTTGGTAGTTATATTCCTTAGCTCTATTCTCGTCTATTCTCCTCGGTAGCTAGACTTGTAGTTGGGTTGTTTTATCCATCCTCTTTTGCCTTTTCATCCTCTTGCTCATCGTCTATCGTGTGACGCCTGGTTGTCTCTTGTGAGAGCTAGCAAGTCGCTGACACGTCGACATGTCTTTTACTGTAACCACTACTGAAACCACCCAAGAATGATGAGCACGGCTCATTCGTGAACAGGCTGAATGATTGTGCCTCCATCAACTGGAGATCAAGGCTCAGGAGGCGGAGTTCACAGAGGAGCTGCTGCGATTGGAGGAGGAAGCTGCTTGAGAGGCAGAACGCAAAGCCGAGGAGAAGAGGCTCAAGGAGGAGAAAAAACTCAAGGAAGAAAAACAAGCTGCTAAGAAAAGAGAAGAAGAGCGGCTCATTGAGGGAAGCATCATGAAGGCGAAAGCCGACACTTTGAAGAAGATAGTAGAAGAAGAAAAGGCCAGAAGTCAATGCAGAGCACAGGCACTCCAAGAGTTACAAGAATGTTGGGATCGTGCAGCTCATGCTGCATCGCGGCATACAGGTGATCAGGTATCGCGGGAGCCTTTGGGCTCCAAGCAGAGAGTTTACAAGTCGGCATCTGTGGTACACAATACCCCGGAAGTAGAAGGATTGGTTTTAAAAAGGAAACGTCCAGTTTCTCTGGTGAGCAATCTTTGTTCGCGATTGGTTTTCCTATTTAATGACTTGTAGATTGGTGGAGCTGTTATGATCGTGCACAAAGGGATCGTCGGGAATGATCGCGGGAAAATACGAAGTGAAATACTTTGCAAGGTAAAACGATCCTAGACAAAGTAGTCGGACCTTGACTCCACTATTAGTAGAGTCCTTGACACTTTGCATGTCCGCAAGAGAAGAAAGGTAAATGTTTTCCGTTTGTGATGACTATCGCGGAACGTACTGACAGCGAGGGTGTTAAAACGATGATACAGATAGGTGATTAATTGGTATCACTATCGAAGTGCTATCAAGGTTGATATTTAAACTAAAGAACTACCTATTCGATACCGTAGCTTTATACTAAAGGTAAGTCAGGATCGCAAAGCGATGCCATGCCCGAATGGGTTAGCTCATAAGTCAAGAACAAAGGAAGAGATATAAAAGGGATAGTGTAAATCCAATAAGGATGATAAGAGATAACAAGCAATTACTTTGCATCGGAACTCCTTTGCGAAGTAATTGCATAGTGGTGAAAGGATATAAGTAATATCTAAGTAGCAGAATAGTTTGCGAAGCTTCGTAAAGACTTAGCTTGCATAGATATAACAGGAGCCCCGGATCTCAAAGACGATCCAGCTCTGGGAGACAACAACAATGACAACGACAAGGGCGACGCCCCTCCCCCTACTCCTTTGCATAACCACAAAGCTTGTCTTCATTGTGTTATGCAAGGTAACATGACCAACTGCATTGTGCAACCTGGAAAACTGTCACGAAACATTCTTTTTCATTATTCTTTTCTTTTATTTACTTACCTAATCACCAAAGCGCTTGCACTAGCACTTATTATATTTTCATTTCCATTTAGGTTACATGTGTCAACCTTATTGTTCTCGCATTGTCATTTCACTTAGGCGCGACTCTCTTGTGCCTGTCAGCTCATTGACAGGATGATGTCATTATTGTTCCGCCTCCATGCTTCCTTTTATATTGCCTTATTGTTTACTCACCTAATACATACAGCTTTACTTATGGATATGAGTGACTCTTATTGTAGGTCCTCATGGTTACAGTGCGAGACATCTCTCATGGCTTCATATCCCATTAGTATATAAGACTTAGCAGTTCGTAGTTATATTCCTTAGCTCTATTCTCGTCTATACTCCTCGGTAGCTAGACTTGTAGTTGGGTTGTTTTATCCTCATCGCTTTCTTCATCCTCTTGCTCATCGTTCATCATGTGATGCCTGGTTATCTCTTGTGAGAGCTAGCAAGTCGCTGACAAAAACCATGTACCCAGGCCTGCCTCAACTGTCATCAACAATGACAATGGTGTAGTTGGTCTGGGAAGAATGCTGCTCAGAGGTCGAGGAGAAAAAAACTGAGAGTCAATGAAGGGGAGATGTATCAGGGTCCCGTGAAGTGCATTGCAGAAAGGAACTTGGTGGGGTTGGAATTTAGGGAGAAGTTGGATCTGCTCGCGGAGCAGAACAACCAGCTTGACAAGCAAATGGAATTGCTTCTGGGTTTTGCAAGCCAATCAGCTCTCGCGATGGAGGAATTGGTGTATCTTGTCCAGCAATGGTCGGAGGAAGATATGGTAGTAGATGAAGAACAGGACGACAAAGAGGAAGAAGAGGATGAGGAAGAAGGAGTAGAGGAGAGAAAGAGAAGAAGGATTTGCGAGGGGAAACGATGCATGACATAATTCCCGCAAATGTTTTGTAGTAAGTAGTTTGTTGGACTTGGTAATATGACTTTGTATAATTAAGTAGTTGTTTATTTGTTGTTTTTTGTTTTTTGTTTTTTGTTTTTTGTTTTTTGTTTTTTGTTTTTTGTTTTTTGTTTTTTGTTTTTTGTTTTTTGTTTTTTGTTTTTTGTTTTTTGTTTTTTGTTTTTTGTTTTTTGTTTTTTGTTTTTTGTTTTTTGTTTTTTGTTTTTTGTTTTTTGTTTTTTGTTTTTTGTTTTTTGTTTTTTGTTTTTTGTTTTTTGTTTTTTGTTTTTTGTTTTTTGTTTTTTGTTTTGTTTAATTTTATAAGTATTTGCCTTTTTTGGTGGTTTTGGATTCATAAGGTTTTGCTGATGAAGAAGTGTTAATGATGTAATGAGTTAGAATTCATTCTGTGAGGAAAAATTTGTGATTAACTTGTTGAAGGAAAAGATAAAGGTGTAAGTTAACTTAGCTTCGCGAAGCAGGGATCGCGATGGCTTTGGAGGAATGGAAAAGGTGGAAGTTAACTTTTAGTAGGTAATGAAGTAGATAGAACGGAATGTAATTGTGATGGATTGCGAACCTTTCGCGAGGAGTTTGTTAAATAGGAAAATAAAAATAAAAATAAGTATTTCCGGTGAATGAATAGTAAAAAAATAAGTATTCGTTAAATCATGATGGTCCAGGTTTGTGAGGGTAACGAAGATGGAAAGCTGGAACCAGCTTGTCCACATGAATTTCATTCATGGTGACTGTTATATCTATGCACGCTAAGTCCTTACGAAGCTTCATGATTCATTCCACTACTTAGATATATTACTTATCTCTTGACCACTATGCAATTACTTCGCGAAGGAATTCCGACACAAAGTGATTACTCGTTATCTCTTGTCATCCTTATCAAATTCACACTATCCCTTTTATATCCTTCCCTTTGTTCCTTACTTATGAGCTAACCCATTCGGGCATGGCATCGCTTCGCAATCCTGAATTACCTTCAGTATAAAGCTATGGTATCGAATAGGTAGTTCCTTAGTTTAAATATCAACCTTGATAGCACTTCGATAGTGATACCAATTAATCACTTACCCATATCATCGTTTTAACATCCCTACTGTCAGTACATTCCATGATGGTCATCACGAATGGAACATGTTTCACTTTCTTCTCTTGCAGACACATGAAGTGTCAAGGACTCTACTAATAGTGGAGTCAAGGTCTGACTACATAGTCTAGGATCATTTTACCTTGTGAAGTAATTATCTTCGCTATTTCCCGTGATCATCCTGCGATCCTTTCCGACGATCCCTTTGTGCACAATCATAACAGTATATTTAAACTGACACTCAGCACATTTGTCCTTATTACCTTTCACATTCTACTCAACAATTTTACTTCCTTCAACAATGGTCTATACAAGGAGCAGAAGAAACCGCACCAACACTGGAGGGTCCGACGAGTCGGTAACAGAGGAACCAGAAGTGGTTAATCCTTTCGCATCAAATGCAACAGCCTTTGCGCCGTTTGCAGAATCAATATCGGGAGCAGGACATTCTCAACATTGAGCTAATGTCTCTGGTCCAGCTCCAGGACAACCTGCTAGTGCGCGGGTTTCAAGTCATCATGCCCTTGGTCAACCTGACCATTCCAAATTCAAGTACCAAGTACTCTACACAGAAAACGGTGACCCCGCTACTGTTTGAATGCCGCGAAGAAATCACACAGTGATACCAACAACAGAGATGGAAATCCCACCATCTCCTACCACTTTTACCCTTGCTGACAGAATGTGTCAGCAACTAGCAAATGCTCCTGGCCCTTCGCGAGGTCAGATACCAGTTACCATGGTGGAAATTCCGGAAAACATCAAGGAAGTGGAAATCGATGAAGAGGTAGAAACTGACGAGTCAGGAAATCCCAGAGAGCCAGGGGGATCTGATCCCAATAGTCCTGGAGGTCCTGGAGCACCTCAAGGTTCTCGCGTTCCTAGTCATTCTAGGAGTCCAGTGAGACGGGTAGGTAGTGTCCATCTGGACCCTACTGAACAACACATCCTAGATGTGTTTCACGTGTTTAAGGGTTCACTCGATACCCTTGGAACAATTCTTGCAGGCATGAATACTAGCAGCCCCGCGGAATCTGGAAGATCAAAAGTCAAGGATCCTGAAGTATTCAATGGATCTGACTCACGGAAACTGAAAGGTTTCTTAGTTTCCTTATCTTTGGTGTTTATTGATCGTCCGTCATATTTTACTGATCAAAAGAAGATCAACTATACTATACTTTGTCCTACCTCGGTGGTTCCACGAAGGAATGGTTCGAACCAGATATTCTGGATCCGAATTTCTCCACGATGCCAGCGTGGACGAGCTCCTTTGCAGCATTGGTGAAGGAATTGCAGGATAATTTCGGTATGTACGATGCACAGGGGGAAGCTGAAGATAAGATTGGCACGTTAAGGATGAAGGAATCTGATAACGTATGGAAGTATAATATCCGTTTTAACACCCTCATGGCATCTACTAACTGGGACTCGCATGCCCTTAAGTGGGCTTATCAACGTGGCTTGGCAAGCCATATCAAAGACGAGATGGCTCATCTTCTGGAGCCGAAGACACTCATGGAATGCCGTTAGGAGGTACTTCACATAGATAACAGGTACTGGAGACGAGAAGAAGAGTGGAAAAGAGAAGCTGCTAGATCAACAGGTGCTTCCTCAGGAGGGAAAGCATCGAACACATCAAAGAAGAACTCACCAGGTTCTTCACAATCTCCCACATCCACCACCACCACAACCACAACCTTGACAAACAATTCGGGGAAGAAAGGTAGGCTAGTGGAGGTGGAAATTCCTCGTCATTGACGAGTCCTGCGGTGTCCCGACCTGCATATGTGAGCAACCTCAGCTCAGATGGAAAACTCCTCGCGAAGGAGTCAGAATGTCGAAAGAAGTTGGGGCTGTGCAGATTTTGTGGGGGGAATCATAAGTTCGACGACTGCGAGAAACAAAAGGCTCCCAAAGCTTGCAGATGCACCCCAGAAACACAGGAAGTAGTGGCAAGTACCTCTTCAGTATCGGAAAAATAGTCCGCAACTCCTGTACCCCAGTACAAAGCAGGAGTTGCATTGACCAGGTTCGTACTACTGGGGAAGTTAAATTAAACACATCCACTCTTTCCTATGCTGAACAATCTTTTACAATAGATTTTCCACTTTGCGATGTTTCCGCAAAGCTTTCTTTTGTCTCATTACTCAATTCTGGTTCTACTGATTGTTTCATTGATTCTTATTTCGTGTATAAACATGCTCTTTCTACTTCTTCTATTCCTCCAATCAATCTCCGACTTTTCAATAGTTCTTTCTCTCCAAAACCAATTTCTGAGACTACATCTCTTAATGTTCGGTTTCCCTCTGGTGAGCTACTACTACTGACATTTTATGTCACTTTACTAGATTCCTCTTGCGAAGCAGTTTTAGGTTACAGTGGCTTGACCCGCTACAATCCGTTGATTGACTGGGCATTGAGAAACATTACATTCCACTCCACTAAGCAAGTTGAGTTTCCCTTGACGTCCTCACTTCCGCAAACAACTGTTCTGGAAGAAACTGTCCCCTTGCGGGGTCAGCCTATCATTAGTTCCAAAGAGGTTCCTTTGCGACCATCTTTGCGAGCTCATTCTCACCAGCTACCTCATCCTTTATCAGACTCTTTTCCCTATGAACCCATCTACTCCTATCCCTCGATGGCTCAATTGGCTGCTTCACAACTCGAAAACCCAGAGATCGACATTGCTCTTGTCAACGCGGAACTCTTCAACCGTGCTTGCAAGAATGTCAAGTGTGAACCATTGCTTTTATGCACAGTTCTGTTAAGACTGTTCCGGTGAGGTTCCGTGAGGTCTAGTACGAATAGGATAGTATAAAGTGTTCTGATAGTTTCCGGGTTTGTACAGTAACTACCAATCAGTAGAAAGGTGAAATGGTAAAGTTTGAACAAGAACCTTAGCACCACTTTCAGCAGTGCTCCCGCTATGTCATAGTGGTTCTGTAGATGTTTGTAGGTTTCGGACGTCCGGAAGTCAACCGGATAAGTTTGGACAATTATCAAGTAAGACTGGAAAGCCCGGACAGAGTTATAGGGATAACCTCTCTAGATCGGAATGATCTAAGTTGATATTTAAACTGGAGAACTATCTACTGGACACTAATGCTTATATACCAGTAATCCTAATTGTTAAAAGAAGAACAATGAGTATCTGGAATAAAACAATAAGTATTGTAAAAAGTTCCTGATAATATAATTAAAAAATAATAGGGTGGGAGTTAAAAGTAATCATATCTGTTAACATCGGATGTTGTCGTATGGTCTGGTCCCAAACCGATAAGGGAAGGATAGGAATGAATTATAGTTGTTGTTTCCGTAACTTCTGGGTGTTCCATATGAGATAGCGGAAGCATACCCATAACAGTATCCCCCTATTAGGCTTTTGACCTCAAAAGCCTTGTACGACAGCCATTCGTTGGAAAAGTATTGATCTAATCAACAGATCGGAAAAAGAAAATGCTAATCAGAAAGGTTCAGAATTTGATCGGTCAGCCACGTTACAGTTGGTAGGCTATAAATACCTGTTTGAATAAAATTTTCTAAGTCCCCACTTTCTCTTTCTTTCCACCATGTCTCCTCCCATCTCCCTTCCCAACTCCTCCCTTCCTTCAGATGATGAGGAAAAAGCCGAAATCACCCATCCCTAAAAACGTAAGGACGAATGGGCTAAACACAAGGCTGAACGCAAGGCCAAAGAGGAAAGGGAAGAAGCTGCAGCAGAGGTGCGGCTGGTAGAGATTTGAAGACATAAGGAAGAGAAGAGGAAAGAGGCCGAAGAAGAACAACGGCAGGTCAAAATGGAGGCTGCTCGGAAAGTAGCCAAAGAAAAGGTCATGGCCGAGGAAGTGGCCAAGCAGAAGGAAACCGAGAAGGCTAAGTTAGCCACAGGAGGAGACGATGGGGAGAACCCCGAGGCTTCCTCATCCAAGAAGTGCAAACATATTCTGGTTAAGGTGCATCCCCACTTATTCTTCCTTCCAGCTTGTTCTAATGCTTCTTCTAGGTTGCTGAGTCTGTCGATCCCACTCTGCGCGATGACAACTCCTCATCCTCGGAACCCAAGAATGCCGACAATGACAATGACAGGGCACTGGAGCCGGACCCTACTCCTTCGCCTCTAAAAACTTCAATGTGCGACCGATGCCGCTCAAAAGGCCTTGCCTGTAACTTGGTAGGAGTCCGGTCTGCCTCTTGTCAGGCTTGCCTCAGAGCCAAAGTCTGCTGCTCATTGGTAACGGCTGGACATCCCAGGGAAAGTAAGCGGGTGAAAAGAGAAGAAGTGGTTGCATCGTCCAGCAATTGTCATGAATCGATCTTTTTCCATTATTCTTTTCTTTTATTATTATTCTTTTTCTTTTCTTTACTTATCTAATCACCAAAGCGCTTACACTAGCGCTTATTATATTTTCATTATCATTTAGGTTACACGCGTCAACCTTATTGTTCTCGCGTTGTCGTTTCACTTAGGTGCGACTCTCTCGTGCCTGTCAGTTCATTGACAGGACGACGTCATTATTGTTCCGCCTCCATGCTTCCTTTTATATTGCCTTATTGTTTACTCACCGAATACCTACAGCTTTACTTATGGATACAAGCGACTCTTATTGTAGGTCCTCACGGTTACGGTGCGAGACGTCTCTCACGGTTTCATATCCCATTTTGTATATAAGACTAGATATTTGGTAGTTATATTCCTTAGCTCTATTCTCGTCTATTCTCCTTGGTAGCTAGACTTGTATTTGGGTTGTTTTATCCATCCTCTTTTGCTTTTTCGTCCTCTTGCTCATCATCTATCGTGTGACGCCTGGTTGTCTCTTGTGAGAGCTAGCGAGTCGCTGACAGAAGAATAGAGCTTCTACCACATACCACCCGTCACAACAAAACTTTTACAAACTTGCCTAGGATTCAACACACCGTTGGAAACTAGTTTTCTCGATACGTTACACATTTTCATTTTTACCAAACACGCTCATCCTCCTCCCTATAAACCAACATGACTGACCGGTCGATACATGCGCCCGACCCAGCAGAAGTCGCTGCTGTCACTTCTAGTCCACGCCGGGTGTTTGTCAATACACCAGGAAACTACGATGGCGACCCCGCCACCTACCGGCCATGGCGACGACGAATGATGGCTTACGTCTCCGAGCTGACAGAGACAAAGCAGGTCGATAATTCCCACCGAGTCACCACCATCATTATGTCCTTCCTGGTCGGAGGAAAAGCCGACGAATGGGCCCAGGTCTACTCTGATGACCACTTCGATATCGACAGAGGAACATGGGACATTACGGGGAAGCAGCTCATTGACGACATGGACAGGGAGTTCACGAACGTCGCGAAGGAGAAGGAAGCCCGCGACAAACTAACCTATATCCGACAGGGGAAGTCCTCGGCCGGCGACTTTTTCAAAGAATTTGAATTGTTGCTGAAGGATGCCGGATACAAGAAGGACGAGTCGCACGTTCTTACCCTAGCAGAGAGGGCCGTCGATCACACCCTTCTCTACGACATCATTAAAGGACGAATGGAGCCCTTTGAAGACTACAAGGAGTTGAAGAAGGTAGTCACAGGGGCTGACAATGTAAGGCGGCAGTGGGCCGAACAGAAGAGAGGTTACGGGTATGCGGGGTGGTGGAACGCTAACCCACAGGGACAGAGTCGTGGACAGTCGTCCACTCAGCAGAACCGACAGGAGCCGAAAGTAGCACCGAAGGCAGAATATTCAGCGGCACCGAGAAGAGATGCTACCGGCACCACGTTCGGAGGAACGGGCAGGCTGATGGACATCGACCAAGCGAGAGAGAAGCGTCTGTGCTTCAACTGTGGCGAGCCAGGCCACGTGAGCAGGAACTGCCCGCACAAGAGAAAGGCGGTAGTCAGAGGTATTATGTTGAATATGAGTGAGCAGGAACGTACGGACTTTATTAACGATTTGGGTTTTCCAAAGGCTCCGCAGTAGATATAGGTCTGCAGGAGCCTTCGCACACGGACATTTCGGAGTTTGTTGATAATGGCGTTGACTATGTAATCAGTACAGGTACTAAACAGAAAAACGCCTCCACCTTCATCCACAAAACCGAAAAAACCGAAAAACCTATACGGTACGAACCTAACACTGCTGAATGGCTAACTCAGAGAGTTAGAGAAGACCAGATCCCGAGAGCAGTGGGATTATTACGAACTTGGATGCCCTTTTCCCGGGAGAAAGAAGCCTCGGAAGAAACCGTCATGGACATACGAAAACGGAACTGGAAAACAGCAGTCACCGCCATCCGGAGTCTCAAAAACAAAAGGAGTTATGTTCGTGGGACACGTGGCAAAAGTCTGAGACTCCCAGCAATACTCGAAACACTGGAAGATGCTCGACAAATCGTCACAGAAGGACTCCTCGACAGTGGAGCTACTGGTTCCTGTATCGACTCAGAATTCGTCAAACGGCACAACCTTGTTACGAAAGACTTACCGATCAAAACCCCTGTCTACAATGCAGACGGTACGCTCAATGATTCCGGCTCAATAGACAAGTACGTCGAAATCCGGATGACCATCGGTGATCATTCAGAGATCGTCCAATTCGGAGTAGTAAGTCTAGGAAAGAATAATATCTTTCTAGGACTAGACTGGCTACGACACCACAACCCGAGTATCGACTGGAATACGTCTGAACTAACCTTTGACAGGTGTCCAACAAGATGCGGTTACAACCCACACTTTTGGACACCAGAGGATACCCATTCTAGAGCGGCATTACAGGAAGGCGAACAGCTTTTCCTGTTTGACTGGGACAGGTATGTTCACGAGCAGGTACAGTCGAGGAAGTGGACGGAAAAACAAGCCAGAGAAGAAACAGCCCAAGAGTTCGACACTTCCAAGCCCTACATCGAAAAGTACCCCGATGTTTTCAGCCAGAAGGAATTCGACCAACTGCCACAACGACGTCCTTGGGACCACGCTATCGACCTAACGCCAGGTTCTAAACCTTTAGATTGCAAGGTGTACCCATTAAACCCAAAGGAACAAGAGGCGCTCGACAAGTTTCTTGAAGAAAACCTTCGAACTGGACGAATCCGACCTTCGACTTCGCAGATGGCATCTCCTTTCTTCTTCGTCAAAAAGAAAGATGGCACTTTACGACCAGTACAAGATTATCGCAAACTGAATGAGATGACGGTTAAAAACCGGTACCCACTTCCTCTCATTCAGGAACTAATCGATCGTTTAAAAGGCGCTAAGATCTTCACGAAGATGGATATTAGATGGGGGTTCAACAACATCCGAATAAAGGAAGGTGACGAATGGAAAGCGGCCTTTCGAACTAACCAGGGGTTATTCGAACCGACCGTCATGTTTTTTGGACTCACTAACTCTCCTGCGAGATTCCAAGGTTTCATGAACCACATCCTGCGAGACCTCATCAATAAAGGTCATGTTATCATTTACATGGACGACATACTGATTTTTACCAACGATATAATAGAACATCAACAAATCGTAGAACAAGTACTCGACATTCTACGGGAACACAAGTTGTTCCTTAAACCCGAAAAGTGTTCTTTCGAAAAACCGGTTATCGACTACCTCGGTATTATCATTGGTAACGGAACTATTCGCATGGATCCCAAGAAAGTTCAATCCGTTCGAGAATGGATTACTCCACGAAAGAAGCGCGACGTCCAGCAGTTTCTAGGATTCTGCAACTTCTTCCGGCGATTCATTCGTGGGTTCAGCCTGGTAGCAAAGCCACTAACACAGCTCACGGGGAATGGAACTTGGAAGTGGGAGAAAGGTCAAGAGGAGGCGTTCGAGGAGCTGAAACGCCGTATTTGTGAGGAAGTCGTTTTGTTGATTCCTCGTAACCACGGGAAATTCAGGGTGGAAGCTGACTCGTCCGATTATGCTAATGGCGCCGTTTTGTCCCAGTTCGTTGATGGTAGATGGTATCCCATTGCCTTTCGTTCTCGTTCCCTTAATGAGGTCGAACGGAATTACGAAATTTACGACAAAGAACTCATGGCAATTATGGACTCCCTCGACGACTGGAGGCAATATTTACTAGGTGCAGAGGAACAGATTGAGATTTATACGGATCACGCAAACCTCCAGTACTTCAAGAAGCCGCAGAAACTCAACCGACGACAAGCGCGCTGGGTACTGGAATTAGCGGAGTGTCATGAATCGATCTTTTTCCATTATTCTTTTCTTTTCTTTACTTATCTAATCACCAAAGCGCTTACACTAGCGCTTATTATATTTTCATTATCATTTAGGTTACACGCGTCAACCTTATTGTTCTCGCGTTGTCGTTTCACTTAGGTGCGACTCTCTCGTGCCTGTCAGTTCATTGACAGGACGACGTCATTATTGTTCCGCCTCCATGCTTCTTTTTATATTGCCTTATTGTTTACTCACCTAATACCTACAGCTTTACTTATGGATACGAGCGACTCTTATTGTAGATCCTCACGGTTACGGCGCGAGAAGTATCTCACGACTTCATATCCCAATAAGTATATAAGACTTAGTATTTTGTAGTTATATTCCTTAGCTCTATTCTCGTCTATTCTCCTCGGTAGCTAGACTTGTAGTTGGGTTGTTTTATCCATCCTCTTTTGCTTTTTCATCCTCTTGCTCATCGTCTATCGTGTGACGCCTGGTTGTCTCTTGTGAGAGCTAGCGAGTCGCTGACACGGAGTATAATTTCGATCTCGTTCACAAACCTGGTAAATCGATGACGAAAGCTGATGCCCTGTCGAGGATGACAGGTCTTGAGATGGGGGACAAGGACAACGAGAACATCGTTCTCCTGAAACCGGAACTTTTTATCCAAGCCCTCGACCTATCGACTCCCGAAGATCTCCTGTTATCAGAGATCCAAAAGAGTAGAAACCAAGTGGAATGAACTGTACAGGATGCCCTCGCTGCGAAAAATTCAGAGTGGACTGAGACCGATAAAGTCATTACCTGGAAAGGGCGTGTTTATGTACCGAAAAACCGCCTACTCCGGTCCAAAATAATCACTCAGTACCACGATACACCACTAGCGGGACATCCAGGACAGTACAAAACTACAGAGTTGATTACTCGGGACTACTGGTGGCCAGGGGTGACACGAGATGCAGGGAAATATGTAGAAGGTTGCGAGAAATGCCAGGCGACAAAGTCACGTCGTACCAAACCAGTAGGACAACTTCATCCACATGCGGTACCGACTGAACCATGGCAAATAATCGGCACCGATATGATAGGGGAACTACCGGAATCGGGAGGATATAACGCCATATCGGTGTTTATCGATCATTTTTCCAAAAGACTACGACTTGTTCCATCGCACACTACAGTCACATCAGAGGGAATGGCAAAAATCTATCGGGATCGTATTTTTTCTATCCACGGCATTCCACGAAAAATAGTACATGATCGAGGACCGCAATATCATTCTCGTTTCATGAAGGAACTCTACCATCTTTTAGGAATAGAAGCAAACTACACCACGGCGTATCACCCACAGACCAACGGCCAGACAGAACGAACAAATCAGGAGATAGAACATTATCTCCGTTTGTTCATTAGTTATCATCAAAATGACTGGCATGAGTGGTTACCGCTTGCAGAATTTGCCTATAACGATCGAGTACACTCTGCGACGAAGGTTTCCCCATTCTATGCTGACAACGGTAGACATCCCTATAAAGGCACGGCACCTCAAATGACTTCGGACAACCCCACAGCACAGGCATTTGCAGATGGAATGAGGAAGGTTCGAGATGAAGTAGGAGCGGCCTTAGGAAAGGCCAACAAGGACATGAAGAAGTTTTATGACCGAAAGCGAAGAGTTGGAATAGAGTACAAGCCAGGTGATAAGGTCTGGCTTGAGGGAACTAACTTATCGACAGACCAGCCGATGAAAAAGTTAGGAGATAAACGGTTTGGACCGTTTACAGTTCAGAAGAAGATAGGTGCTAGTTCCTATAAACTAGATATTCCCTCTACGTGGAAACATATCCATAACGTTTTCAACGAAGTCCTTCTCACTCCCTATAGAGAACCGCAATTTCCCTCTCAACCACGAAACACTCGTCCACCTCCTGTCGTCATAGGAGAAGAAGAGGAATTCGAAGTCGAGGAGATTCTCGACTCACGAAAGGTAGGAAAAGGGATCAAGTACAAGGTCAGGTGGCGAGGTTACGGACCACATGAAGACACTTGGGAACCTCGGTCCAACATCACCCATTCCTCCGATTTGTTGAAGGAATTCCATGATAAAAACCCGAACAAACCCAAACCCGCTACCCTGAGTCGACTCGAAATCCCTATTTCCTTGTTCCCTACCGAGTTATTCCGCCCTATGCCTCCGCCAGATACCGAAAATACACCCTCACAATTACCCACCGAAAATTTTGTTAGACGACAAGCGCTTCGTGGAACTCGCGCTCTAGGGAGGGGGTAATGTCATGAATCGATCTTTTTCCATTATTCTTTTCTTTTATTATTATTCTTTTTCTTTTCTTTACTTATCTAATCACCAAAGCGCTTACACTAGCGCTTATTATATTTTCATTATCATTTAGGTTACACGCGTCAACCTTATTGTTCTCGCGTTGTCGTTTCACTTAGGTGCGACTCTCTCGTGCCTGTCAGTTCATTGACAGGACGACGTCATTATTGTTCCGCCTCCATGCTTCTTTTTATATTGCCTTATTGTTTACTCACCGAATACCTACAGCTTTACTTATGGATACAAGCGACTCTTATTGTAGGTCCTCACGGTTATGGTGCGAGACGTCTCTCACGGTTTCATATCCCATTTTGTATATAAGACTAGATATTTGGTAGTTATATTCCTTAGCTCTATTCTCGTCTATTCTCCTTGGTAGCTAGACTTGTATTTGGGTTGTTTTATCCATCCTCTTTTGCTTTTTCGTCCTCTTGCTCATCATCTATCGTGTGACGCCTGGTTGTCTCTTGTGAGAGCTAGCGAGTCGCTGACAGCAATAGGACTATGGAGGATCTCTGAGGAGATGTACGGGATCTGCATTGTCGATTAGGTCTTCTGGAGGACATGGTTCATTTTCTTGTGAGAGTCCGAGGTGATGAAGACGAAACAGAAGATGAGTGGATGAAAAGGACGGGGGATAGGAAGGGTAAAGGCCGAGAATAGGCCTAGTAGTAGAGTTTTTGGACTTTAAATAAAAATTCGGTTTTATATTGTGTCTGAAAAATTTGTCCAGTATCGGACTTGAGTAAAAATTTTATCATAGTTCAAAGTGAAACGGAAAAGTAAGGAATATGTCAAATGAAATCAGCCGATAATATTTGTAAGAAATGAGTTCAAATTTCGGACGGAAATGTCCGATTATTGGAAGTGTGAAAAAGTATTTGTACGAAATTCCGGTAAGGGATTATCGCTCAATAAACTATCATGGTGGTAATCCCTTCGGTCGATTTCAACCATTCGGAAGTGAAAAGAAAATATAAAATATAGAAAAAGATAAGTAGAATCGTACGACAATTTTAGTTGATGTCCTGCAAGGGTCCCAGCTTCGATGTATATCAGTTATGGAATTCTCCAAGTAGTTCGTCTGCATGCATTTCGTTGGCTCCAATCCATGAGAATTCCTCTTTGGTACCTTCATAACCTTTCCAATGGATAAAGTACCATAATGGACACCATCAGTACCTACGATCCATTTTCGAATCTAGGATCTCTGCAACTTCAAACTCCTGTTCACCATCTACCTCGATTGGAGGTGGCGGAGCTTGCGTGCGGTTAGGTATCGGATTGGGAGTGTACGGTTCCAATTGTGAGACATGAAATACAGGGTGTATTCTGGAGAGGTAATCTGGTAGTTGTATCTTATAGGCTAATGTTCCGATGCGTTCAGTAACCTTGAATGGGCCAAGATACTTTTCTGAGAACTTCGGAGTGGGTCGGGTCGATTGGATGTGTTTGGCTAATGCGAAGACTTCGGATCTGATCTGGAATTCAGGAGCGGAAATATGTTTCTGGTCAGCCTGTTCTTTATACCGATGCTGAGCATTAGTAATTTCATCATGAAGGAATGAATGAACTTCATCCAAGTTGACAACAAAATCACGAGCCCGATCGGATTGGATATCAACTTCTGGTCAAATGGATATATTCAGATGGTAACCTTTGTTAGCGAAGAATGGTGTAATACCTGTAGATGCATTTGGTGCATTATTGTATGTGAACTTGGCCATTGGTAGAAGGCCGGACCAATTGTCCTGTTGGTAATTGCAATAAATGCGGATGTATTGCTCCAGGGTTTGGTTGACTCGTTTGGTTTGACCATTGGCTTCAGGGTGATATCCGGAAGTATAGTGAAGTTCCATATTTAATGATTGGCCGAGGGCCCAGAAGAATGTGGACACGAATTCCCAACCTCGGTCTGAGGTTACATGGCTCGGTACTCCATGTTTTGAGAAGACATGAATGACAAAAAGTTCAGCTAATTGTTCGGATGTGATTGTAGTATGACACTTAATGAAAATGGATTGTTTTGATGATTGATCCACAATGACTAGGATGGAATTATAACTGTCCGACATTGGTAGTTCTTCAATAAAGTCCATGGATATGGAATCCCAAGGGCGCGTCGGTACCGGAAGAGGCTTTAGCAATCCATAAGGCCGATGTCGACGGGACTTGTCAGCGACTCGCTAGCTCTCACAAGAGACAACCAGGCGTCACACGATAGACGATGAGCAAGAGGACAAAAAAGCAAAAGAGGATGGATAAAACAACCCAACTACAAGTCTAGCTACCGAGGAGAATAAACGAGAATAGAGCTAAGGAATATAACTACAAAATACTAAGTCTTATATACTATTGGGATATGAAGCCGTGAGAGATATCTCGCGCCGTAACCATGAGGATCTACAATAAGAGTCGCTCGTATCCATAAGTAAAGCTGTAGGTATTAGGTGAGTAAACAATAAGGCAATATAGAAAGAAGCATGGAAGCGGAACGATAATGACGTCGTCCTGTCAATGAACTGACAGGCACGAGAGAGTCGCGCCTAAGTGAAACGACAACGCGAGAACAATAAGGTTGACGCGTGTAACCTAAATGATAATGAAAATATAATAAGCGCTAGTGTAAGCGCTTTGGTGATTAGGTAAGTAAATAAAAGAAAAGGAAAAGAATAATAAAAGAAAAGAATAATGAAAAAAGATCGTTTCATGACAGGACTTGTTCCTACCACAAGTAGTGCAGGAGGCAACGTAGTCTTGTACAAAATCTCGGACCTTAGGCCAGGTATACTGCCGATGAATGGATTCTAGAGTCCGGTTTTGACTGAAGTGGCCGGAAAGAGGGTGATCATGGAAATATTGTAGAACTTGTAGTCATAGATCCGAGTGATTCGGAACATATATCTGGTTATCAAGTCATAGTAGATTGTCTTCGCCTGTAGTCCATCGAGGTTTAGTAGCATCCTGGGCATATGTGAGACCTAGTGCAGACTCCGGATTGATTGGTAACGATTGTCGAATTGCTTCATGTAAAGCATTGATGTCCATAATGATCGATGCCCGGAGCACTGGTCCTTCAAGGAAAGTAGCCCGAAGTGAAGTGGTTAGCTGTTCATTAGTGAATACAGGTCGGAAGTTCTGTGGATTGACTTGGGCATAGCCGATATCCCCCTCTTTTGGGTAGACATCCCATCGTCTAGTGATGGAGTCCGGCTTTTCCCCTAATTTGCCTGGTCAGAACCGGATCACCAAATTTAATTGGTGAAGGTATTTGGACCATTGGACCTGTCGCCAAGTCAGAACTTTTGTTGTGGAAAAGTACTCAAGATTCTTATGGTTGGTGACCACATCGATCGGGTCTCCAGCACCTTCGAGGTAGTGCCGCCAAGCTTTAAAAGCTTTGAAAATAGCTAGAAGTTCCTTGTTGTGAACCTCATAATTTAGTTCCGCTGCATGAAGCATGTGGGAAAGAAAAGCAATAGGATGTACTTCCCCATCCAAAAGCCTAATTGAAAAGATCGCTGCGATCACATAGTCGGAAGCATCGGTTTCCATGATGAGTGGTTGATTAGGTTCCCAGTGAGCTAGAATAGGAGCGCTGGTGAATGCATGCTTGGAAGTTTCGAAAGCCAATTGGCATTCTGCAGTCCAAATCCAATCCGTTGTTTTTCGGGTGAGTTGGGTTAATGGAATCACAATATCGCTATAATTGTAAATGAAACACCTGTAGAAATTGGCAAATCCGAGAAAAGACTGAATATCTTTGACCTTTCGAGGCACTGGCCATTCGATGATAGCTTTTACTTTATCCGAAGACATGGTAAGGCCAGTGGGAGATAAAATGTACCTGAGATACTCAACCGTGTCAACTCCAAAGAAACATTTCACGAGATTGCAGTAGAGTTGAGCTTGTCAGAGTCTTCGGAGGACTTCTCGGACATGTTCCTCATGATCTTCCATATTATCGGAATATACTAGAATGTCATCAATGTAAACAATCACATAAACATCCAGTAAATCTGCAAAGATAGAGTTAACAAATCTTTGAAAAGCAGCCGGGGCGTTGGTGAGCCCTTCCGGTATTACTTTCCACTCATAAGACCCGTAGCAAGTCCAGAAAGCAGTCTTCCATTCGTCGCCTTCAGCAATTCGTACAAGATGATAGGCATGAGCTAAATCGAGTTTGGTGTATACGGCTGCCTTTCAGGGCACATCTAGCAGGTTGGATATTAAGGGTAATGGGTAATGGTCCTTTTTCGTGATGCGATTAATTCCTCGGAAGTCAACACATAGTCGGAGAGATCCGTCCTTCTTCAGTGCGAATAGAACCGGTGCGCCATATGGTGAAGATGAGGTTTGAATTATACCTGTAGCTAGTTGCTTATCCAGGAAATTGCGAAGGGCGCCCAATTCTTTTAGAGATAAGGGGTACAGTCTTCTGAGAGGTGGCTCGGCACCTTCTTCTAAATCAATCTTTAGGTTGTAAGATCAATGTTCCGAAAGCTCTTCAGAAGAGCTTTTGTTGAAGACATCAGCAAATTCGGCATATTGATCCAGAAGGGTAGATCCTTGTTCCTGAGATTCAAATTCTTCAGTACTAGAACCTTTAGCAGTAATTTCGGAAGGGATGTAATGAAATAGAATTGGCTTGATACCAGTGTCCTTGCAGACCCAGTTGAAAGCCACTGCCCCCAGAAGTGCGATGTCGACGTCTGGTTTTTCTGCAGATTTGGTACGAGATCCCATTTGCAATACTGTTGGGTATGAGTAGATGGGTTCGTATGGAAATTTGTCTGTGAGTGGACAAGGTGAAAGGCAAGAGCAAGGTTTAGAGCGTGATGCATCTGGTTTTGCTAATAGCTCCGGAGGTGGAGCGGACACTTCGGAACTTGGATTTAAAGTATCCGGAAGTGTAGACATCTGTTTGAAAACATCTCGGTCAGTGTTTCGGAAAGAAATTGTTTTTGTAACCCAGTCAATCAACGGATTGTAGCGGGACAAAAAACTATATCCTAGTATGGCTTTGCAAGATGAATCCAATGAAGTAACATAGAAGTTAATTGTAAAAGACTCACCAGTCGGAAAATGGATCAAAAGTTCAACCGTTTCCGAAATGTAATTTGCGGTAAGAGAACCATCAAATAAACGGAGATTGATCGGAGATATAGGTGTTGTTGGAATAGAATGCTTTTGTACATAGGAAAAATCAAGAAAAGAGTCTGTTGAACCGGAATCAAGTAAGCATGGAAATTGTAGTAAAGATAATGTACTGGCCAGTTCTTCCAGTGATTGAAATTCTGTAGTAAGTGTAAACTGGAGAGATTGTTCATATTCAGAAAGAGCGGATGCATTAAGTATTACTTCCCCTGGGTAGGCACGAACCAAATCAACGCAACTCTTGCTTCGTACTGGGGTACAAGAGCTGCGGATTATTTTTCCAAATCATCCAAAGATGATTGGACGTTCATGGTAGCATCCTCAACCTCCACCGCTTGACCGCGAGGTTGGCTCGATTTCTGATTAGGACAATCTTCTAGTTTATGCTTACCGCCACAGAACATACACAGGTTGAATTTCCTGCATCTCTCCTTCTCTTCTGGATTGACTTTGCCGTCCAGTCCGAGATGTTTCTGGTATGACTTCGCCTGTTGAAAAGTCGAAGAGTTCAAAGAGGATTGACCCAAAGGTCTGCTGCCAGCCGATTTGTTCTTATTGTCGAACCAAGGCTTCTTCCCTTGATTCTGACTGGTAGTCTGCGGGCTATTAGTACCTTTAGACTGATTTTCCGATGAAGAAGAAGTTTTGTTCAAAGGATTCGGATTACCCTTCTTACCCTGGTTTGAGGTTTTACTACCCGAACCTGATCCACTGTAATGAGCAGACTCTCGTTTCTTCTCTTCTTTTTCGTCCTTAATTCAGGATGCTAGAGCATGCTGATAAGCCCACTTCAAGGAACTCGAATTCCAATCGGTGAGAGCAGCGAGTGTATTGAATTGGATGTTAAATTTACGAACCGATTCATTTTCCTTCATCTTTAAGTTTCTGAGTTTATCCTCGGCATCCCCCTGCGCATCATAAAGACCGAAATTATCTTGTAACTCTTTCATGAGCGCCGAAAAAGAGCTGGTCCACATAGGAAGTGCTACTGCATTGGGGTTGAGGATATCCGGCTTGAACCATTTGCGAGCGGATTGACTCAGATAGGACAAAGTATAGGCGATCTTCCTTTGATCGGTGAAATAGTTTGGTCGATCTAGGAAGACAAGGGATAAAGATGTCATGACATGCTACACAGTATACAGTACCTACTTTATTTCCCCTACATCCCCTTGTTTCTTTATCCTTGTTACAGTTTGGATCTGTCCACACTCTGCCATACCTTTCTACATCATTCCATATCCTTCTATCAACTTCCCGCACTGTCGCTTACTCATCGAGACTCTTGTATATATAGTACTGTAGCTGACATCTAGTTCCCCATCTTGACCTCTTGGTCTTTGGAACTAGGTTAGTACTTGTATCTTCGTTTACACTCAATATACTCACTTGGTCTTTGGAACTAGTTTTCCTTGTGCAACCCTAGTGATTGGCCCTGCGCTATCACTGCTGTCTTGATCATTTTATCTTTCAGCCTTCGTGTGTGGTGCTAGCCCCACCCCTCACTTTGGTTTGTGCTTCGAGCCTGTGCTTTCTCTGTGCTCTCCCCCATCGTCACCACATTAGGTCAAGATCTCTACTTGTACCATCAGCCTTTCCAACTGATCCTACGAGGAGTGGAAATCGGACTTACCCAGTTCTCCACCTTCCATTGCCATTACGCCTTCGTTTACACCAGACATCGATTGTTCAGGATTTCAGCATGCATTTGATACTCAAGATCAGTGTGACGTTCACTCTAAATACAATCCAGACGAAGAACGTGACACTTGGTTTGACTGCAATGAAAACCCTTGTCCCAATTGATACCGCAACCCTGCTCCCATCGCTCCAAGCGATTCAGAAAGCAGACGATTCATAACCATCCCCAGAATTCCAAGCCGAGTTCCAAGCTGGGTTGGTAGACTTTCAAACCCTACCAGTGCTGTCCCATCCGCTAGAGCCTCTCCTGTGCTTATTCCCACTGCTATCCCAGAACCTGAGCTAGAAACTGAAGCCGACCCTGTCGCACCATCCCCAGAGCCTATCGTCATCGATATCTCAGTCACACCAGAACCATTATCCCCATCTCCTGAACCCATCCCTGTCGAAACCACTCTCATCGTGGCCCATCCTCCTACCACCCAAGACCTTGCCATGCTAATTCAACAACTTACAACACAACAGATGGCACTACAAATGGCAGTAGCCAGTATTGCTAACAACATAAGCACCAATAAAGGTGTTAGCAAACCCCAGACGTACGACAGGAAGCGCAGTGATGATGCAAGACACTTCATTGCCACTTTTGAACTCTGGGCTCAGGGGATCCGTTCCCTTAGTGATGAACAAGAGAGAATCAAATCGGCTATCTCATACCTGGATGGTGATGCTGCCATCTGGGCTACTCCCACCTCAGAGAATATCAGTCAGGTCGCTCGAGCAGTTGCTTCAGGACTACCAGCTCCTGCCCTCCTCTACCCAACCTGGGCTGATTTCACTGGCGCCTTTAGGCAACGGTTTGAAACAGGGGACCCGGTGGTGGAGGCCAAATATGTTCTCAAAAGTCTTTGGCAAGGAAGGGACCGTGTGGCAACATATGCTGCCACCTTCACGCAGTACGCTAGCAGGACGGGATATTCAGACGCCGACCTCCGAGATCGTTTCTATGACCATCTCTTGAAGTGAATCAAGGATGGATTGGTCAACTCTCAGGCCAATACAGATTTTATGCACGATCTGATTAGTGAAGCAATTCGGATCGACAACCGACAGAATGAACGTGCCGATGAGGAAGGGAAACAATACTCCCGGAACACTCCCAGCTTTGGCTCCTATACCCCCACTCCCTTCGTCCTGGCGCGTGATCCAAATGCAATGGAGGTAGATGCCACCTCTACGGGACGATCTGCTGAGGACTACCGTAGGGCCATGGCAGGCAGATGTTATGGATGCGGGTCCAAAGAACACCATAAGGCGGACGGACACCACGAACGTGATATCTGCAATCACTGTGGGCTAACCGGTCACCTGGCGCCTGTCTGCTGTAGGAAGTTCTTAGGACTCCCAAAACCCCTCCCTCGTTCTGCAGCTGCTACCTCAATGGTTGCTGAGCCTTCCACTTCCATTGCTGCTGCAACACCTGCCCCTGCGACAGACTTCACGAAGATCCTTCAGATGCTCACTGTGGGACAAAAGGAGTTGGCAGAGCAGCGTTCGAATTTTTAAAGTGGGAACCCGCCACGGCTGCCGCCTGGTTCCCTAGTCTGTATTCTTCCTCTACTTCTACCTACGCATCTATACCCTCATGTACCATTGGCTCCGCTCAATCTAGTGACATTTCTCACTTCCGTGTTCCAATTAAGTTGCAAGGCAGATTCAAGAATACAAACAGTGCAGCAATGATAGACTCTGGCGCCACAGGTCTCTTCATTCATGAACGTTTTGTGAAACAACATCGAATCCTCCCTCATCGTCTCCATCAGCCCATTGCCCTCTATAACATCAACGGACCTCCTAACACTGCAGGACAGATCACACATTCTGTACGTCTACTGTCCACCATAGACAAAAACCAACCCCAGCTCCTTGAATACCTTGTCACCAACCTCGGTTCTGAAAACATCATCCTTGGACTCCCTTGGCTCCGAAAGGTCAACCCAGACATTGACTGGAGAGAAGGGCGACTGGCTATCACCTGCCCTAGAAAAGTCCCATCTCCCATGACCATCGAGGAAGTCCCCGAACCCAAGGAGAGTAATGTGGGAGGAACCACAGAGCACATTGTAGAAGTAAACCCAGATGGGGGCCCCATGTCCACCCCACATGTTCACTTCTCCACCCCAGAGTCTGACAACCAATCCCGACTGCCCGAAGAAACGCCTCCCAGACCCGACCCAGAGATACATGAGTACACTGAAAGCACATCTCTGTATCGACTGATAGGCAACAGGAAGCGAAGAAGAGCATTACTTCAAGCAGGAATCATTGGCCATACATCAAAAGAACTATGGTGTTCCATAGGGTACACATATTCACAACAACTGGCAGAGGCCACCTACAAAGAGAAGCCAATTAAATCTTTCGAAGAGATGGTCCCCTCGGCATATCAGAAACATGCAAAGGTCTTCTCCAAGAAGGAATCAGAACGACTACCGGAGCATAAACCTTGGCATCATGCCATAGACCTGAAACCCGACACTCCTGAAACTATGTGCACCAAAATCTACCCGATGTCTCCAAATGAGCAGGAAGAGCTTGACCGATTCTTGGAAGAGAATCTACGCAAAGGTTACATTCACCCTTCCAAATCCCCATTGGCATCGCCTGTCTTCTTTGTCAAAAGGAAGGATGGTAAACTTTGATTTGTTCAGGACTACCGGCGGCTCAATGAATACACGGTAAAAAATCGATACCCACTCCCTCTCGTTACAGACATTGTCAGTCGACTGCGCAAAGCCAAGCTCTTCTCCAAAATGGATGTTCGCTGGGGGTACAACAATGTGCGAGTTAAAGAGGGCAATGAATGGAAGGGAGCATTTGCCACAAACCGAGGACTCTTCGAGCCCCTCATTATGTTCTTTGGTCTGACAAACTCGCCAGCTATGTTCCAGGCCCTCATGAATTCCATATTTGCTGACCTCACTGCTGCTGGGAAGGTGGCTGTTTACCTGGATGACATCCTAGTTTTCACAGAAACTGTTGAGGAACATCACATGGTAGTCAACGACATTCTTGCATGCCTCAGCCAATACGACCTGTACCTGCGGCCAGAGAAATGTGAATTTGAATGGTCTTTCATCGAATACCTAGGTCTAGTGATCAGTGAAGGAGAAGTGCAAATGGACCCAGTCAAAATAGAGGCGGTCAGAAGCTGGCAGGCACCTACAATGCTACGTGATCTTCAAGGTTTCCTAGGATTTGCTAACTTCTATCGGAGATTCATCGAAGGTTTTGCAAAGAAAGCACGACCTTTGAATGACCTCACCTGCAAAGATACCAAATGGAACTGAGGATCCCTACAGCAGGAAGCTTTTGAATCATTAAGGGACGCCTTCACCTCCGCACCAATTCTCACACTATGGGATCCATCAAAACCAAGCCAGATTGAAGTGGATGCATCAGGCTTCGCCACTGGAGGTACTCTCTTGCAACTACAGGAGGATGGACTCTGGCACCTGGTCGCTTATCGTTCCTCCTCCATGGATCCAGCTGAGCGGAACTACGAAATCTACGACTGAGAAATGCTAGCCATTATCAAAGCATTGAAAGACTGGAGAAGCTTCTTGGAAGGATCCCCAGAACCATTCGATATCATGACCAATCACCAGAATCTAGAATACTGGAAAACAGCCCAAGACCTCAGTCATCGACAAGCACGATGGTCACTATGGCTCCCCCAGTTTGACTTCTGTCTTAAGCACTGCCCTGGTAAAGCAAATACTCAAGCGGATGCACTTTCATGTATGGCGCAGCACCAAGTCACAGATGCAGAGGACAACAAGGAGCAAATCGTACTGAAACCAGAGCATTTCCTTAATGCAGCGACAATGGTCCTTCTTCACAACCCCCTCCTTGACCGCATTCGACAGATCAGTGAACGAGAGGCCGAAGTACTAAACGGTCTGAAAGGCATCAAGGCACCCCAGAGTCTTACAGGTGGTCTAGTTGAGTGGAGAGGGGAAAACGGCTTGGTTTACTACCACAACAAAGTCTACGTACCACCAGATAGCGCGCTACAGAAAACAATCCTGCAACAATGTCACGACGCCCCCACCACAGGCCACCCCAGTATGCATGGCACCCTAGAACTAGTCGGTAGACTCTACTGGTGGCCCGGAATGCGCTCGTTTGTAGACAAGTATGTCGATGGATGTGACCACTGCCAGCGCAAATGCCTGAACCCCCACCATCCCTCTCCTCTTCAACCTCTTCCCGTACCAGAAGGACCCTGGCAGGACATTGGGGTGGATCTCATTGGGGAACTACCTATGACACAGGACGTCCACAATGCTATCATCACCTTCGTGGACCACTACACAAAGATGGTTCACTGTTTCCCCTGCACCACTGAGATAACAGCAGAAGGAGTAGCAGATTTCTTTTATAAAGAAATTTTCCGCTTACACGGCCTACCCCGTCGGTTCATCTCTGACAGAGGACCCCAATTTGCAGCAGACGTTATGTGACAGCTACTGAAGCGACTTGGAATCGACTCCTCCCTGACCACAGCCTATCACCCCGAGACAAATGGACAGACAGAACGTGCTAACCAGGAAATTGAACGCTACATTCACATGTATGTAAGCCGCTGACAGGACAACTGGGACCTCTTAATCCCCACTGCCAAGTTTGTCATGAATGCTCATATCCACTCCGCACACAGCCACTCCCCCTTCAAAACACTTTACGGTTATACCCCGGAGTTCACCATTCCAAACGGCGTCGAGACAAAATACCCATCCATTGAATGCCGACTAGAACTGCTACAGCATGCACGTGAGGATGCAGAAGCAGCACTACGGATGAGCAAAGAGTGCATCAGAGAGAGAGCAAAAGTAAAAGTACAGGAATTCGAAGTAGGACAACTGGTTTGGTTATCCTTGAGCAAATTAAAGGTGAGGCAAAAGAACCAAAAACTGGGGAGCAAACACCTATGTCCATTCAAAGTTGCAGAGAAAACGGGTCCACTCACGTACCGGTTAAACCTACCCACCTGGATGAAGATCCACGACAACATCCATACCAACCACCTGACCCCCTGGAAAGGAAATGACATTAACGGAGTTGAACCACCACCACCAGAACCCGAAATCATGGAGGGAGAGGAGTTCTACGATATAGACATGGTCCTGGACAGCCGGGTCTTTGGACAGTGGAAAAAGCTGCAATTCCTGGTAAAGTGGAAAGGGTATGATGAGGGACACAACAGTTGGGAGCACGAAGAAAACTTAGTGGGCACAAGTGACGATGCAATTGTGGATTTTTATACAAGACACCCAAATGCACCACGAAAAATTTCAGCGGCCATCTTCCACTCCTTGCCCTGGCAGCCCTACGAAAACTTTACAGAAATAGTCGCTGGGACATCGACTGTAGAAGGGGGGTAATGTTGTGACATGCTACACAGTATACAGTACCTACTTTATTTCCCCTACATCCCCTTGTTTCTTTATCCTTGTTACGGTTTGGATCTGTCCACACTCTGCCATATCTTTCTACATCATTCCATATCCTTCTATCAACTTCCCGCACTGTCGCTTACTCATCGAGACTCTTGTATATATAGTACTATAGCTGACATCTAGTTCCCCATCTTGACCTCTTGGTCTTTGGAACTAGGTTAGTACCTGTATCTTCGTTTACACTCAATATACTCACTTGGTCTTTGGAACTAGTTTTCCTTGTGCAACCCTAGTGATTGGCCCTGCGCTATCACTGCTGTCTTGATCATTTTATCTTTCAGCCTTCGTGTGTGGTGCTAGCCCCACCCCTCACTTTGGTTTGTGCTTCGAGCCTGTGCTTTCTCTGCGCTTTTCCCCTTTGTCACCACAGTACAGTCAAGGCAGTGGATGGAGGAACAAGCCAAGAAGGAAATGGCTGAAGAGTTCAACACTTCTGAATCCTGTAGCAAGGAGTATCCTGATGTCTTCAGCCAGAAGGAGTTCATCCAGTTGCCACAACGACGCCCTTGGGACCATGCTATTGACCTAATGCCAGGTTCCAAACCTCTCGACTACAAGGTTTATCCTTTGAATCCGAAAGAACAGGAGGCTCTTGACAAATTCCTTGAAGAGAACCTCTGGACCAGATGGATCCGACCTTCCACTTCGCAAATGGCTTCACCTTTTTTCTTTGTTAAAAGGAAAGATGGCACTCTACAACTGGTACAGGATTATCACAAACTGAATGAGATGACGGTTAAAAACCGGTATCCACTTCCCCTCATTCAGGAGCTAATTGATCATTTGAAGGGTGCTAAGGTCTTTACGAAGATGGTCATCTGATGGGGTTTTAATAATATCCAGATAAAAGAAGGTGATGAGTGGAAAGCGGCTTTTTGAACTAACCAGGGGTTATTCAAACCAACCGTTATGTTCTTTGGACTCACTAACTCTCCTGTGACATTCCAAGGATTCATGAACCATATCCTGCGAGATCTCATTAATGGTGGACATGTTATTGTTTACATGGACGACATTCTAATTTTTACTGATGACATTGAAGAACACTGGCAAATTGTAAAGCAAGTACTTGACATTTTACGGGAACACAAATTATTCCTTAAACCTGAAAAATGTTCTTTCGAAAACCCGGTTATCAACTACCTCGGCATTATCATTGGTAATGGAACTATTCACATGGACCCCAAGAAAGTACAAGCCATTCGAGAATGGATCACTCCACAAAAAAAGCGCGATGTCCAGCAGTTTCTAGGATTCTGCAACTTCTTCCAATGATTCATTCCTGGGTTCAGTCTTGTAGCAAAGTCAATAACACAGCTCACAGGGAATGGGACTTGGAAGTGGGAGCAAAGTCAGGAGGAGGCGTTTGAGGAGTTGAAGTGCCGTATTTGTGAGGAAGTAGTTCTCTTGATTCCTTGTAACCACGGGAAGTTCAGGGTGGAAGCTGATTCATCTGATTATGCTAATGGTGTGGTCTTATCCCAATTTGTTGATGGTAGATGGTATCCTATTGCCTTTCACTCTTGTTCCCTCAATGAGGTCGAATGGAATTACAAAATTTACAACAAAGAGTTAATGGCAATCATGGACTCTCTCAACGATTGGTGGCAATATTTACTAGGCGCAGAGGAATAGATTGAGATTTATATGGATCATGCAAACCTCCAGTACTTCAAGAAACTGCAGAAACTCAACCGCCAACAAGCGCGCTGGGTACTGGAATTAGTGGAGTATAATTTCTGTCATGACATGCCATACAGGATACTGTACTTACTTCGTTTTCTCCTACATTCCCTCTTCCCTTTACCTTTGTGACTACCTGAACCCTTCTCCATGTTTCCATATCCTTTTATTTCCATCTATCACTTGTCAGAACCTTCCATCACATTCCAGACACTTCTATCGGCTTCCCGCGCTGTCGCTTACTCATCTGAACCCTTGTATATATAGTACAGTAGCTGACACCTAGTTCCCCATCTTGACCTCTTGGTCTTTGGAACTAGGTTAGTACCTGTATCATCGTTTATCTTCAATATACTTACTTGGTCTTTGGAACTAGTTTTCCTTGTGCAACCCTAGTGATTGGCCCCTGCGCTATCACTGCTGTCTTGATCATTTTACCTTTCAGCCTTTGTGTGTGGTGCTAGCCCCACCCCTCACTTCAGTTTGTGCTTCGAGCCTGTGCTTTCTCTGTGCTTTCCCCCCTTCGTCACCACAATTTCGATCTCATCCATAAGCCTGGTAAGTCGATGATGAAAGCTGATGCCCTGTTGAGGATGACAGGTCTTGAGACAGGGGACAAGGACAATGAGAACATTGTTCTCCTAAAACCAGAACTTTTCATCCATGCTCTCGACTTGTTGGCTCCTGAAGATCTCCTGCTATCGGAGATCCAAAAGAGTAGAAACCAAGTAGATCAGATTGTACAGGATGCCCTAGCCACCAAAAACCCAGAGTGGATGAAACCGACAAAGTTATTACTTGGAAAGGGCGCGTTTATGTACCAAAAAACCGCCTACTCCGGTCCAAAGTAATCACCCAGTACCACAATACACCGCTAGCGGGACACCCAGGACAGTACAAAACGACAGAACTCATTACTCGGGACTACTGGTGGCTGGGAGTTACAAGGGATGCTGGGAAATATGTAGAAGGTTGCGAAAAATTCCAGGCTATGACAGCTCATCGTACCAAACCAGTGGGATGACTACACCCACATTCAGTACCAACAGAACCCTGGCAAATAATTGGCACAGACATGATAGATGAACTACCGGAGTTGGGGGGGTACAATGCCATATCAGTATTTGTTGACCATTTTTCCAAATGATTATGACTAGTTCCCTCACACACTATGGTTACTTCAGAAGGAATGGCAAAAATCTATTGGGATCGTATTTTTTCTATCCGCGGCATTCCATGAAAAATTATACACAATTGAGGACCTCAGTGTCACTCCCGGTTCATGAAGGAACTCTACCGTCTCTTGGGAGTAGAAGCAAACTACACTACAGCATATCATCCATAGACTAATGGCCAGACAGAATGGATGAATCAGGAGATTGAACACTATCTCCATCTGTTTATCAACTACCACCAAAACGACTGGCACAAGTGGTTACCCCTTGCAGAATTCACTTATAATGATCATGTACACTCTGCTACAAAAGTTTCTCCCATCTATGCTGACAACAGTAGACATCCCTATAAAGGTATGGCACCTCAAATGACTTCAGACAACCCCACAGCCCAGGCATTTGCAGATGGAATGAGGAAGGTTCGAGAGGAAGTAGGAGCGGCCTTAGGGAAGGCCAACAACGATATGAAGAAGTTCTATGACAGGAAGCGAAGAGTTGGGGTAGAATATAAGCCAGGCAATAAGGTTTGGCTTGAGGGAACTAATTTATCGACAGATCAGCCGATGAAAAAGTTAGCAGACAAACAGTTTGGACCATTTACAGTTCAGAAGAAGATAGGCACTAGTTCCTACAAGCTAGACATCCCCTCCACATGGAAATGTATCCATAATGTTTTCAATGAAGTCCTCCTCACCCCTTATAGGGAGCTGCAATTCTCCTCTCAACCACGAAACACTCGACCACCTCCTGTCATTGTAGGAGAAGAAGAAGAATTTGAAGTCGAAGAGATTCTCAACTCACGGAAGGTAGGAAGGGGAATCAAATACAAAGTCCGATGGCGGGGATACGGACCACACGAGGACACTTGGGAACCTCGGTCTAACATCACACATTCCTCCAATTTGTTGAAGGAATTCCATGACAAGAACCTGACCAAACCCAAACCTGCCACCCTAAATCGACTCGAGATCCCTATTTCCTTATTTCCTACCGAACTATTCCGCCCTATGCCCCAGGTGTCACGAAACAATCTTTAATCTTTTTATTATTCTTTTCTTTTATTATTCTTTTTCCTTTTCTTTTATTTACTTACCTAATCACTGAGGTGCTTGCACCAGTGCTCATTATATTCTCATTATCATTTAGGTTACATGCGTCAACCTTATTGTTCTCACGTTGTTGTTTCATGCATGCGTGACTCTCTTGTGCCTGTCATCCCAATGACAGGACGACATCATTATTGTTCCGCCTCCATGCTTCTTTTTATATTGCCTTATTGTTTACTCACCGAATACCTACAGCTTTACTTATGGATATGGACGACTCTGATTGTAGATCCTCACGGTTACAGTGCAAGACGTATCTCATGGTTTCATATCCCATTTCGTATATAAGACTAGGTATTTGGTAGTTATGTTCCTTAGCTCTATTCTCGTCTATTCTCCTCAGTAGCTAGACTAGTATTGGGTTGTCTTATCCATCCTCTTTTTGCTTTTCCGCCCTCTTGCTCATCATCTATTGTGTGACACCTGGTTGTCTCTTGTGAGAGCTAGCGAGTCGCTGACACCAGGCAAACACCAAAAACATGCCACCACAATTACCCTCCGAAATTTTTGTTAGACGACAGGCACTTCATGGAACTTGCACTCTGGGGAGGGGGTAATGTCATGAAACAATATTTTTATTATTATTTTCCTTTTCTTTTCTTTACTTACCTAATCATTAAAGTGCTTACACTAGTGCTTATTATATTTTCATTTCTGTTTAGATTACATGCATCAACCTTATTGTTCTCACATTGTTGTTTCACTTAGGCGCGACTCTCTCATGCCTGTCAGCTCATTGACAGGACAATGTCATTATTGTTCTGCCTCCATGCTTTCTTTTATATTGCCATATTGTTTACTCACCTAATACCTACAGCTTTACTTATGGATACAGGCAACTCTTATTGTAGATCCTCACGGTTACAGCACAAGATGATTCTCATGGCTTCATATCCCATTAGTATATAAGACTTAGTATTTTGTAGTTATACTCCTTAGCTCTATTCTCGTCTATACTCCTTGGTAGCTAGACTTGTATTGGGTTGTCTTATCCATCCTCTTTTGCTTTTTTGCCCTCTTGCTCATCGCCTATCGTGTGACGCCTGGTTGTCTCTTGAGAGAGCTAGCGAGTTGCTGACACTCGGTAACTAGACTTGTAGTTGGGTTATTCATCCTCATTGCTTTCTCATCCTCTTGCTCATCAATTCTCATGTGATGCCTGGTTGTCTCTTGTGAGAGCTAGCAAGTCGCTGACAGGATCGTCTTACCTTGCGAAGTAATTCTCTTTGCTATTTCCCACGATTACCCCGTGACCCTTTCTGATGATCCCTTAGTGCACGATCATAACAATTGGCCCTTGTGCTATCACTGTTGTCTAGATCATGATCTCTTTCAGCCTTTATGTGTGGTGCTAGCCTCACTCCTCACCTCGGCTTGTGCTTGAGCCTGTGCTTCCTCCATGCTTTCTCCCTTCATCACCACATCTGACATAGTCAATGTGCACGATTGTAACAGATATAGAAGTTTTACACCTCACTGAAAATAAGAGGTTAAACAGTGGATTGGAAGAGAATATCGCATATGCAGAATGGCTGCTCAAAGTTGGTCATGGTTCAGAAAATGATACAGAAAGTCAGATACAACTAGATCCATCAATGAAGTGTGGAGAAACTGTTAACTCATTGGTTGAATCTATTTATCCTGGCTTGGACATGCTCAATCTGCAGGCAAACAATAGTAGTTGGTTCTTAGAACATACTATATTGTGCCCCAGAAATGATTCAGTGGATCTTTTAAATACAAAATGCCTCAATATGCTACCAGGTGATACTGTCACCAACCATAGCACAGATGCATCTATTGCAGATGAAAATACAGATGAGACACCATATCCAGTGGAATATCTAAACTCAATAAATGGATCAGGTCTTCCTCTATCAAAGCTTCAACTAAAAGTTGGAGCTCCAATCATGGTCCTTTACAAATTGGATCCTGGAGCAGATATCTGCAATGGCACTTGAGCAATTCTAGCAAGAGTGCTTCATGTCAGGATATTGGGTGGTGATACTGCAGGAACCACTGCTCTTATACCATGCATCACTTCACAGCCTTCAGCTCTGGATCTTCCACTCATTCTCCAATGTCAACAGTTTCCTGTCCGACTTGCATTTTCCATGTCCATCAATAAAGTTCAAGGTCAATCAGTGAGACAGGTTGGACTAAACCTCTCAACTTCGATTTTTACCCATGGTCAGCTATATGTTGCTTTATCAAGAAATACATCCAAAGGAGGAGTTAAAATTCTCTTTCCTGATGGTAAGTCTTTCATGTTGTGAAAAAATGTCAACTTATTTCTGATATCATTTGGCAGATAATGATACATGTACAACTAAGAACATTGTATATCCAGAATTACTTTTGAATCCACCATCTTAAATAAAAACAGTGTAACTTTTTACAAAAATATATATCTCAATTTTTATAACAACTTGAGTAACCACCCGTCGCATCGCAACAGGTTAACTGAAAAGCTTGTCCTTAATTGACATAAGCTGTAGACACTAGTGATTGTTACCATCCATACTGTTTAGTCAGCAACTGCTCCTATTCTCCCCTTGAGTTGTTCCTCTTTTCATGGATTCAATCACATGTTGCGTGATTGGCGCAGGCCTAGCAATGCTCACCTTCCATGTCCCATTCATCATTGCTCTTCCCTCCCTTTTTGCTCTACATGGTGTGCTTGAGCGTAATCCTCGTACCCCCGCTGGTACCATTTGTGATGAATTCCGCCTTTCATCAAGTGATGCAAAGCTCTACCGAACTCTCGATAAAGTCCTATCGGATTCTGAAATTGAACTGGTTTTAATTGGCACTCCCAATGACACCCATTATGCTCTAGTGAAGGCCTCATTGGAAGCAGGGAAACATGTTTTAATGGATAAGCCTGTTACACCGAGTGTACAAGAAGCGAAGGAGTTGGGTGAACTGGCCAAAGAAAGAAAAAAGGTCGTATGCATTCCAGAATCGGAGATGGGATCAAGATTATTTAGCGTTGAAGAAATCGTTGGATTGACCGGAAAGCGATCCAAGGAGCTTGGGTACTGTGGTTGAATATGAATCACAGTAGGTCGTCGTCTTGTCTAGTGAACTGATACTGATCTATTCAAATCCCAAGTTTTGACCGGTATTGTATCGGTCTGAAAGGGACATGGAAAGACGAGCCTCGTCCAGCTGCTGGGCCGATATTCGACCCCGGTGTGCATCTGACAGACCAGACGCTTTGCTTGTTTGGTCGTCCAACCAAAATTACAGCATTTGCATCAAATTTGGGAGTTGGACATCCCAATGTAGATGATAATGTGAATGTATATTCAGGTTTATCAATACCAGTCCTCCACTATATATACGATTGCCCCACTAGTTCACCATCCACATGCACTATCCAGCCAGATCTGCCCTCCCATATTCATTCACCGCCATCCTCCATGCTCACCCACTGTCTGTTCGCTCTCCGCAAATCTGATTCATTGTACTTGGTCAGAAAGGATCTTACATTCAGCATAGTGTCGATGTTCAAGAAGAGCAGTGATATGACTGCCAAATTGCAGTTAATATCACTCAAATACTTTAAATCTAAAGTGTTTTTCCTTATTAAAAGACAATTAAAAAGTCTATAAAATATTACTACTCTTTGCAATGCACACTCACAACACTTAAAAATACAAGTTCAAACTTAATATTGCACTCAAAATACTTAAAGTCCTTAATCGAGAAGGTCAAAGTTAGTAGTATTGTTGATGCAATCAAAACAGCTTTGACCACCACCAATAAAAGTCATAGGAGCATGTTTAAGGTAGCAGAGAAAATACTGGATGAGTAAGAGATGGTCCAGTTGATGTCAGTGAAGGTCTACAAGACAAATTTACAGTCTGGGATAATTGATAACCATTTTCTCGGACTGAGAAATAGAAAACAGTTGAAGTTTACATAGGTTTAGACTTGTCTCAGTAAAATGAACAGGCTAAATTGAAATAATGTTCAGAACAGGTGTAAATATATTTTATGACTTGTTTAGCAACTTATTTCACAGCTATATTAAGAGAAATGAGCAGAATATCTAAGTTCGGCAGTCAAAGCAGTATATATGTTTCAACCATTGAAAGATGGTCGGGGTCTATGACGCAACGAGATGACTCATCATTTCCGACACATTTTCCCTAGATCCTCTCTCTCTTTGTTCATACTTAGTATATAGACCTGTGACGTGGCAAGGACTCTCTTCGTCCTCTCACCATCGCTTGCAGCTAATACGCGTTGTTTAATTGAATTCTCTCTCTGAAAAGCTGCTCTGGCCCCAAAACCTAAGCCACCGTGAGACGCCACTGGTCGCTTTCTTCCCAAGACCAACCCTTCCCCTTCATCAGAGGACCAGCATAACACTGACCAACCACCTTCGCCCATCATGTCCGAGACCCCTAGCCCTGGATCTTCTCTTTCTCCTGAGGCACGACAGGAAATCGTGACCCTCATTCATGAAGCATTCCGCTCACTCAGCTCTATGCCTATGCCTCCCCCGGTAGCTCCAGCTCCAGCACCTTATACACCACCGTTGACCAGAAACACAGCAGTGGGTGCATCCTCTTCACTTCTTTCCCTTTTCCCTGAAGTCAAGGCAGCTACCATTATGGCCATCATTACCCATGATTTTCGGGCAAGCGATCTGTACAAACTGGATTCTCGTTTCCGAGACAAGACTGAGTGGCAGATACTGTCTCTAAAAGGCGAAACCCTGGAACTCACCACCAACAATTCAGCCTATTGCGAGTATCGTTCCTTGAACGCGATTGCCATTCCACTTAGCTCTTATTTCTCCATCCTCATCTGCCATGCCGAAACTTCAGGAAAGGTTTCTCGCATGAACATGGATTTTTCAAGTACAACGCTCACTTGATTAAGATTGCATCCGAATACAAATGGCCCACCATCATTGCGTATCACATGGCGTTCTTCAATAAGTGTTGCCGAGAGATGCAGGAGGGTGATTACTCAGGATGGGGGAAGGTGGACATGGAGCTATGGAGCGAGCACCTATATAGCGCGAACCTGTCAGCGACTCGCTAGCTCTCACAAGAGACAACCAGGCGTCACACGATAGACGATGAGCAAGAGGATGAAAAAGCAAAAAGCGGATGGATAAAACAACCCAACTACAAGTCTAGCTACCGAGGAGAATAGACGAGAATAGAGCTAAGGAATATAACTACCAAATATCTAGTCTTATATACAAAATGGGATATGAAACCGTGAGAGACGTCTCGCACCGTAACCGTGAGGATCTACAATAAGAGTCGCTCGTATCCATAAGTAAAGCTGTAGGTATTCGGTGAGTAAACAATAAGGCAATATAAAAAGAAGCATGGAGGCGGAACAATAATGACGTCGTCCTGTCAATGAACTGACAGGCACGAGAGAGTCGCGCCTAAGTGAAACGACAACGCGAGAACAATAAGGTTGACGCGTGTAACCTAAATGATAATGAAAATATAATAAGCGCTAGTGTAAGCGCTTTGGTGATTAGATAAGTAAAGAAAAGAAAAAGAATAATGGAAAAAGATCGATTCATGACACTGGGCTCACCACCTGAGGAATTATCCTGATCATAAGTTCATTAACTCAGTTCTTCACATCATTGAACACGGTGCATGTGGGGTTTACTGGCGATCGGGCTACATTTCAGGACAGTAAAAACCTCCCTTCATCCTTCGAACATGCTGATGCCGTTTCATCTGATATCACCATGCAAGTCACTAACAAGTGTACTGCTGGTCCGTTCAAATCACCGCCTTTCCCAAACTTCCGCAGTTCACCTCTTGGAGCTGTTACACAGAAACAGTCTTCCAAGGTATGTCACATCCATCACCTCTCCTGGCCATGCGGGTCATCAGTGAATGATGGTATTCCCGATTCTGAGGCAACTATCATCTATGATATGGTTCGCCTCGCTATATCCGATCTCATTGCCTCTGGGCCCGGCTCCTTGATGGTTAAACTTGACCTCAAATCTGCCTTTCGCCACATACCTGTTCATCCAGATGACTGGCACCTTCTAGGTTTCACATGGTCTGGACAATTCTATCATGACATTGTCTTAGGTTTTGGCCTTCGTTCGGCTCCATACATATTCAACCTGTTCGCAGAAGCCTTGCACTGGATCTTACAGCACCATGTTCCTGCTCGATTACGGCACTACCTAGATGACTTTCTGAGCACCTTCTCGCCGGATTGCCCACCCCAGATTCCTCATGCAGCATTGGAATGGATGCTTGCTCTGGGCGAGCAGCTTGGCCTCCATTTCCAACCAACCAAAGTCGAGGGTCCTGCCACATGCATGGAATTCTTGGGGATCATTCTTGACTCTGTACGAATGGAAGCATGGCTTGGACCTGAAAAGTTAGAGTTTCTCCGGGAACTTCTCAGGGACTGGTCCACACGCTCCCACTGCAATCTGATAGAGCTCCAACAATTCACTGGATTCCTGCAATTCACATCTCAAGTAATACCCCTGGCTCATGCTTTCATTCGCTCCCTGTATGACTTTCAGTCTTCTTTTCCATCTTCATTCTCCCGCCGCCACATCCCTCATTCTGCATGACGTGACATAGAGTGGTGGTCTACGTTCGCTGTCAATTGGAATGGTATCCATTTCATAGCTCCCGAACGCACTGTGGCTGATGTCTTCACGGATGCCAGCGGTACAAAGGGCATTGGTGGTGTCCTTGGCTCTTACTGGTTCTCAATCCGTACTCCATGCCGGTATCAACATGCACACATCCAGGTGAAGGAGATGTATGCTGTTCTTTACTCAGTTCTCTGCTGGGGGGAGAGCTTCCGGGGCAAACACTTAGTCTTTCATGTTGATAATGATGCAGTTTATAATGCACTCAACAACATTACCATTGCATCAAAAGACACCATGCAACTCATTCGCAATTTCATTGGCCTAGCTTGCCACCTTGACTTCACTTTTTCTTCCATCTGGCTTCCTTCTAAAGATAACTCACTTGCTGACGCTGCTTCTCGTTTTTCCTTCCATCGCTTATTTCAACTTGCCCCTTACCTCGACCCACAGCCCAGCTCGAAGCACCTCCAGCTTGGTGGTATGACTGGTATCCGCAACATCACAAAGCCATTGCTTTCTATCTTTGGCATGGACTCGCATCCAGCACCCGGAGGACCTACTCCACTGGCCAAAACTCCTTCATCAATCACATTCAACTCCACAACCTCTATAATGCAGATGGATCCATCCTCCCTGCCTCCCAGAATGCCATCCTCCACTGGGTTGCCCACCTCGGTGGTAGAGTCCAACCCAAGACCATCAAACAGTATCTCACCCATGTTAGATCCATGCACACAGACGTTGATCTTTCCTTTGCAGCTACTGAATCTCCCCTTGTCCAACGCGTTATCAGGGGCATCAAATGCTATCATGGTGAGCGAGATTGCAGCCCAAAGCAGCCCATCACCTTGGCTGTGCTCACCAGCCTTCTTTCCTTTCTCAACCCCGGTACCATCCCTGGGGATGACCATGTCGCAGCAGCAGCCTGTACTGCTTACGCTGGATTTCTCCGAGCTGGGGAGTTCACTGTCAAAGAAGAAAACCGATTCAACCCCACTCTCAATCTCACACAGGGATGTATCCAATTCCTTCCCAACTTTGAGTCACCAACATCAGTCCACCTTACCCTTCCAGCCTCAAAGACTGATCCCTTTCATAAGGGAATCACCATTGTCATTGCCGCTGTTCCAGGCCGTCCAACCTGCGCTGTAACAGCACTCAAGCGACTCTTTGGGACATCTGATCCTCGTTCCAGCACCACTTGGGATCCAGATCTCCCACTGTTTCAGGATGCTTTGGGAAACCCCCTCTCTTGCTCTTCCTTCATTAAGCGCATATGACGTGCCTTACAAGATGCTGGCTATGAACAGGATAAGTTTTCGGGTCATAGTTTCCGTCGAGGAGCTGCTACCTCAGCATTTGCAGCAGGTTGTTCTGACTATGAGATTCAACTTCTGGGTCGTTGGCGTAGTGATGCATTCAAGCTCTACATCGAAGTGGACAAAGCTCGTCGCCTTCACATTTCTTCTCAACTCCACTGGGCACATCCTCGTGGCCCGGTCACTTTTGAACCTCCAATTCTCCCTTCCCTTCCATCTATGGCTTGAGGCTGTTCCCAATTTCTGGGCCAGTCTCGAGAAGCTTTAGACCCAATCTTACGCTATTGTGCCCAAACTTACTCAACAAATTTCCTCTCTCCGACACATCCATCCTTTCACTCAAGAGTTGCAAGAATTGATTGATGGGATTGATGGCCCATCAAAACTAGTGGCTCCAGCGAGAATGCTGGATATATGCGTGCTAAAGACAATATTATACAATAAGTAAAGAGACAAATGGACGGGGAGAGGTCTGAAGCAGGTCCTGACAGAAGGAATAGGTCTGGGACCTGGAAATGCCGTGTGCTCGGAGATGTCTATGTCTTAGGGGCTAAAACACCGGATTTCGGATTAGGACTGGCTAGAAGGATAGAAATCAGTCAAACTACAAGTCCAACAGATGCGGGGAGGTCTAGACTCCATTGACAACTCAATTTGGGATCAGTGGATCGAGGGGAACCATTTATTTGAGGTGGTACTACCAAAATAGGAAAAAGGTGGATTTCTAGTAAGGAAAAGCTGTAGAAGTGATCGGAGACTTGGCAGGAGTGGGAATATGGAGCCAGAGGATCGACAGACAGTAATGGTCTGCGGCCGCAGTAGGAAGGTGCGAAGATATTCCGAGATTTTTGGGTATAAAAGGAGGGGGGGGATTTAGAGAAAGGACAGGTTGCAGCACCCCATCACTACAAGCCTCTATTATTAGGTTGTTTATTAGGTTTATTATTAGGTTATTTCTTTAGGTTATTATTAGGTTTATTGACTTGTGATTTTGGTGTTAAACTTGATTTTATCAGGTTTTTACAGTACTCTACTTACAACTGCTACCAAGCCCCCTGAACTTAGTGTTTGGGTGTTTTTTTTCATTCACCCTTCGCATCAGCAGCTCAAGAGCTTTACTACCGTTCCTTCCAAAGCATCTACTGCAGATCTTACCCCAGAATATCTGATTACCTCAACTTCATCAGGCTAGGGTATTGAACCCGAGATATTATGGGGACGCTCGAACATGCTATTGATCCCAGCGGTACGACGTTCGTCAAATCAGTGTGGCCATCGGAAGATCCAGGATGTTATGTGGACTTGTATCGTAATCTCGCGGCAGCAATTCGAGAGGGTGTTGAGGTGAAAGTCAAGTGGGAGCAAGCAACGGCGGTTATCGAGATGATCGAGCTGGCAAAGAAGAGCGCAAGAGAAGGGAGGAGTCTCAATGTACCCTTTTGATATTCATGCCAAGGAAACTGATGCAACACTATGTTGATCTACTGTATAATTATGTGTTTGACGCTAGCAGTCTTAGCGCCTCATACTTGCAGAGGTTCTACTTGTAGCTCGAGTTCGCCTAGATAAGCTAACCTCAATTCCGAAAATGATTAAGGGTCAAAGAGCACATTTGTAGCTCACCGCGAACATGGACCAAACGGTGATCATATGAAAAAAATACCCATTGAGAATAAAATAATTACAAAATTCAAAGTCCCGCAAAAGTCCAATTTTCAGATTAGAGCAAGACAGCGTGATAGGCAAGGATTAAGGGAGGTCCATAGAGTGCGGGAGTACGCCGAAAAATTTAGCGACAAAACTATCTTTATGATGTCGCGGGTATCGTAGTGCTTTGGCCCAGATGATGATTCTCTATGGACCATAAGAGAAGGACCCGGTTACAACGAATTTCGTAACAAAACGCACCTTCCCTCAGATCGAAAGGTGTAGTGATGAATCCAAGAGACTCAAGCTCTCCTCCTAGTCCTACGTTACCAGAAGAACCACCAAGCCGCATCCAGCCAGGTCTACGAGTGGGGAGCCGCAAACCGATAGATTCAGGAAGACAGTTCTGATTTTCCGGCATGATATTCCTTCGGGGATAGGGCATATTGCATTCTGGGTCACCAAGTGGCGGGTAGAACTGTCTATAAGCCATATAACTGAGAAGCAAGCCGAGAAAGAACCCAATCGCTACGTCGTTCCAATGGTGTCTGCGATCCGCGACACGAGTCAAACAGATCCAAATTGACAAGATCAGCGGAGAGAAAACAAGCCAAAGTTTGTACTATACACCTCTAATCAATGACCATTGACGGAAAAAGAAGTAGCAGAAGATAGTACGTACGGTGTAAGCCTTGTGATCGAAGAGATGGAATTTCCCCGCCAAATACAAACTCATGAATCCTAGACCAGCCGCGGAAAGGATGGCATGACCACTGAAGAAGCTTCTCATTCCGTCTTTTATGAATGCGGAATCTGTACTCTGACATATAGTGATGTTAGATAGGCCAAAAAACGGACTGTTTACCGAGCCTGCAGGCGGATCGCATCTCGCAATGAAATCTGGAAAGCGTCAAGGAGGGTATATTCCATTAAGCGAAAAGGCACTGGCCTGGACGCGGCCTTCCAGCGGTCACACGAACAAATTGAACGAAACTGCCAGCTGCAGAATAGCCAATTGTTACTACCATGAGAACCCATCATCAGAATGTGATCGGAACACGAGAAGATTGCTCACAGCCCAACAGGCCAGCATGCAAATCCCACCAGTTCCGAAAGTTGAAGAAAATATTCCCAACAACGATGGTAAGATATGGTATCACCAGCACAGCAATTAAGAGTCCATTCTTGAGATGATGGCTCAGATGAACATACTTTCAATATCTTCTTGACATCGTCGACAACCTACCGAAACTGTTTGCACTTCCTTGATCGAATATTGGATGGATGTATCGGTCAAGTCGAACTCGGGAAACTGTTGCAACCGGTTCAAGTAGAAATGTGCAAAGATACTGAGAAAAATAATTGGCCTCCTCCCAGAAGTTATAACGGAGATGGAGGACGTACGCCACTACGATGGGTATAACCCTTCAAAGGATGCTTCCATTAGGGAGGGCCAATTTGTAGACGGAAGACCAGAAATTCACCAATCAATGGCATAAGCAAGGATCAGACGTGTTCTCAAACCTGAGGACATTGTAAGTAGTAAACAGGGCAACGACAATCTGTTGCCCACGAAGCACTACCTTTTGAACCTTGAAGGCACTGATTATCACGTGAGGATCATGATCATCAGTTATGCCAGTTCGGCGATTTGCTCAAGTTTCCCATTCGATTTTCGGCAGACCATGTCGATGCAAGACTCAGTTATCCATAAATATGTGCGCAGAGAATCATTAAGACCCTCTTATCTTTTCATCTTTTTATTTCTACCGAACTTAAGGGCAAAGGGCTTGATGTATTCAGGCAAGATTCCTTTCAGAACTGCACGATATTGGAATTCTTAACACCATGGCCCTCGCAGGCGTTATAGGCCGTGACGAATTGAGGGTGGAGACAAACTCAATCATTGTCTTCGACGTACTGAATGCGATTGGTCTCATACTGACCGCTTTGGCTCTTTTACCTGCCCTCTTGTCCGCGACTGTGTCGAGAACTTCTACTTGGAAGGCCTTGATGGCCTCTAGTATGGTTTACTCTTCCTCTTACCTTCTACTTCTTCCAATCGGTCAACGCTCGGTTGCTCAACCTGAATATGGAGTCTGTCTCTTCCAAGCTTCCTTAGTCTATAGTGCGCCGGTCTTGTAAGTAGAATTTCACGCTTTCAAAATGGTCTCCGAATGAGATCCCTGGTGGCCCCAGTATCACATTTGCGGGCTGGGCTCATGTGCTTCAGGTTGGTGTTAACATACATCTGAGTGTGCCAAAAGACTCAAACCAGGAGCGATAGATATATTTGGGAATTGTTTTGAACATGTTAGCGAACAAGCTGTGGTTGCTACGAATCAACATCATGGTGCTTACAATTAGATTGCGGCCTTCCGGAACTATTTTTGCTAACAGATATTTAACAGCTTCTTGTCACTCCTGTAGTTGTGGCCACGTTCATGTTCGCCGTGTCACTGATTGTGAGCCTCGTTTTCATACAGCGGATTCTCACATAATCCTTTTCAGGTTGGGGTTAAGCACCCAGATACAATCATGATCGACTCTACTCGCCGTTATTGCCATATCACGACTCCTCTTCCGTCAGTCTCGAATTTTCTCCCCTCGAGCTCGAGGTTACTCAGTATTCTCATCAGGCATATCATTACTGCAGTTCTGGTTGGGATAGGCACCGCTGGCATGATGGTTTTTGAAGGTGAGGATTTTTTCCCAAGTTCGTTGGACAGATACAATTCAGCCTGCTGATTACACTTAGTGCTCGTATCAGTGCATCTCTCCACCCACTGGAAATCACTCAGAGAGATGTCCGGCGGCGGAATATCTGTGTTTGCCTGGTTCAGATTGGGACGCATCATAGTCTTTACCATCTTTCCTTTCGGAGCTTTTGCGTGGGTTGTCCTCGAACCTCAGTCTATCCCTTGTTTCTTGACTTCCGCTCTATAGGCTCAATATTGTTGGCTTCTTCGACAGCGGGTCGATGAATGATAAATGGAACATGCTTCTCCCAATTAGTCCGTTATATACATAATGTATTCCTTTGTCAAAACCAGATTCTAAAATGTCATCATCTAGTGCCTCTAGGAGCTGCATTCATTTTTGGATCACGAACGGTAAGAAGCAAACCTGAGTTATTGTCCTACCTAATGTTTCTCGATGATGCAGGATATTTTTCGTGCATGGAAGGTGTCTTACAAGACAGATTCTGCGTGGAACATCTACGAGGAGCCAAAGCCGATACCATATGTTTGTCTAGATTGTGGAAAGGCCTTCGAATTCAGTTCTGGGACTGCGTGAAATCAAAGATTCCAAGCTGAACCTTTTTGCGAAGTCACGGTTATGGTATATCTATTGTATTCTATTGAGCTAGATTCTCAGCAATTGTACCAAGACATTAGTCACAGAGCAGGTCTCTTTGTTATGAAAATCTGTATAACGTCCCACCAACTTGCTGTCGAAGAGTTGAAGAACCAAATAACTCAAAAGCAGTCAACGCTGGCTGAATTTGATGTTATTGAAAGCGGAATGAAAGTAATTATCAGACAAAAATGCATTGCAGTATCATGGAGTATGGGGTATGCATACACTTGATTTAGAATTCATCATGCAGGATAGCAGCAGCCTCACGCGCGGTAACCACGTGATCTTGCGCCCATCCCACTCGCACCCAAACCTCCACCAGCGCCACCACCATAACTCGATCCATGTACCGACTCATTAACCCTCTTCTCCACCTCTGTGACTTTACTTTCAATCTCCCGAACCGCTCCATCGATCCACTGCAAGCTATCCAGATGGCTGCTCAAGATCTGAGAAATTTGACCCATGGGATCTTTCAACGATCTGTCGTTCCCACTGGCACTGGATTCCAAGGAAGTGGAAGACAAGGAGAGTCCATTGACTGCCTCGATCATTTGTGTGAGAGAACCGGAGAGGTCGTCGAGGTGGGTTTGGAGATCTGTTGCAAGCATGTAGCTGGAGACAGAGAAAAAGGACGGTCAGAAGGAAGTCAGCGAACGCTGATCAATAGATATCTGAGAACGTCGCTTTTCTTGACATACTTTTTGTCTCTCTCAGTATCCGCAGGCCCGGTATCCAGTGCACGTAGGCTTCCTCCTTGACCACCAAAAATTTCTTCAGTAACCTTTTCGTACGCATCGAGCGTAGCAGATAGATCTTTCTGTTGCTGCTCAATATGGTCGAGAGATTGATCGACTTCGGCTTGTTCGCGTTCGGCGGCTAGAACATGGCTATAGAGTGCAGCCAGCTTCGTGAACACGAGCATGAGAATAAGATAGATCGCAAGAGGACGGTGCGAAATACATACGCTATTTGAATTCTCGATAAGGGCCCTGTCCCAAACCGATACCTCGGCTGCGAATTTGTTGAATTCCTTCACATGCGTCTCCAGCTCGTTCGACCACTTGTTAACAATTTCTTCGATGGTTTTACCTCGCAGCATGGAAGGGGGTTGAACGGCGACAGGGGGTACATTCGAAGTAGTGGTTGTGGATAGCAAGTTACCTGCTGAAGAAAATATGTTAGTAGAAGAACGGACGAAGGTAACGATAGACGTTCACCAGGCTTGTCGCCTGGTTTTGCTAAACCAAAATTGAGACCACTAGATGGTGCTAGACGTAGCAAATGAGAATCATGTCAAATAATCGTGATAAAAATGACATACCTGTACTTGAAGCACCAACGTCCTTCTTCTCTTCTGGTTTTGGAGCGCCAAAAAGACTCCCGGCAGGAGCGGCTGAATCACACCACACGACCAACAAAGACTTACCATTAAGGAAATCGAGGTTGAACGCGATGCTTACCAGGAGCTTTATCCTTGTCCCCGGTATTGTCTGCTGGTTTTATACCAAAGAGGCCTGTACCTAATGCTAGATCAAGCAAAACCAGATCGACTTATTAGAAACCGTTCGCCACTAGCTAATCATAGTCGAACCAGGAGTAAACGAGGCCGCAGGCGTAGTACCAGATCCCGTAGTATTTCCACTAAGGGAGAAAGGACTTGACGACGATAAAGGACCAGGAGCAGTTGTTGAAGTTTGTGTGTTCGTCGCGGTCGTTGCGGGTTTATTGAAAGATCCTCCAAATAGTCCAGTACTACCAGATGTAGCTGTGATTGGCGCCGATGAAGCATTATTTTCGCCTGGCTTAGGAACTGTTGAGCCAAATAGTCCGGTATTTAGTGCAGGGGTTGCTGCTGTTGACGAGTCTGAATATAGAAGTAAATGAAAAGCTCAAGTTCGATGGAGAACATACTATTCGCACTCGATGTTGGGTTGCTGAAGACTGTACAGATGATTTAGAATGGGAACCTGGCGAAGAACGAAGATAACGTACAGCTAGACGTAGCAGGTTTTGGCGCGTTAGCTTGATCGGTTGGTTTTGGTAACGAGAATGAGCTGCCTCCAAACAGAGAGTTGGTCGCAGGGGAAGCGTTTGTAGCAATATTTGAGGGGGATGTGTTGTCAGTAGTGTTGGCGTTCAAACCTGCGCCGAATAGAGAAGGCGTAGTATTCGATGAGCCACTTCCACTTCCTACTCCAAAGAGACTTGCTCCGGCTCCTGCATTCGAAGTAGCACTTCCCCCTCCAAAAATGGATCCTGAAGGTTTGTTCGCTGTAATAATGCAGTTAGTTGTTAATCAACTGTTATAGATACGACACGAACACGAACCGGTATTTCCGAAAATACTTGGCGCCCCAGTATTCCCTCCTGCATTGGCATTAATACCACCACCGAATAAACCTCCTCCACCAGTCCCAGTCCCAGTTTGACTGGTATTTCCCGTATTATTCGCAAAAAAACTCATGGTGATGGGGGTTCGAAGAAACGCGACCGTAACAACATGTTTACAGCTCTTTGTTGTAAACTTCCTTCGTGATCACCTGTCGAATCCGTCAATGAAAATGATTATCCTTCCAGCTCTTCCTACTCTTTCCAATGACCAGGTCGGATACCCTTGACACTATCGCCATCCTCGACGAGCAACAGCTGAACGACCCCAGAACTACTGACCCAGATAAAAAAGAATTATCCAGTGATTCCCTATCATCCCTTGACTGGAAAGTATTCGTCCATCCTCAAGGATCCATATATTTCTCCAATGGTCAAATTATCGCCGACCAGGACGTTCGAGATCCTGAAATACTTCATGGTATCCAGTACGGCGCTTCGTTGTTGGATCTCGATGCATGGGATTTAGACGGCTCCGATAAAGAGATGGAAGTGCAGCTGAACATCAACAACAGGAAAGAGTGTAGTTTTACACTTTTCATCAATCATACACATTGCATTGCCGCCCATGCGTACGAGAAAGCTCGCAACGAAGCTTTGGGAGATATGGATCCAGAGACACGTCAGTGATTTGTCGCTTCTCAAATTGCGCTAACGATGACTCTTTTAACAGTAAACCGTCGTCGAAGGCTCTATTGGAACTTCATGTGGACTCATTCAGCACATCGTCCATGCCCTGCACGAGCGATACCCGATGCTTGTGACGCGCTGGCTTGGTTCTACGTGTGTATACATTTCCTCTTCAACGTGTCAACACGACAATCTAAACACCTCACCAGGCAGATAATCTCATATCCGGCACAGGAAGCGTTGTTCCCTTTTCAAAAACGGAATGCGAGGAACTCCTGAGACGTGTGAAGGAATTTGAACGTGTGTTGCGAGTTTTTTGTACTTGCACTTACATTTCATCTGCTTAGTACCGTGCTACGACAACTCCTCGGCCAAAACTTCCTTCCTTTGTTGGCTCCTTCGTGAGATATGCAGCTTTCGAAATGCTGAGATGTACGGTCAACTCACCCGTGGAGAACTTACAGACCGCCGCCAGGATCAATACACTCAACACAAGGCACACTCAAACTCATCCGCTCGTCCAGCGAACTTTATACTTCCTGTGCTACACCTTATCATGAACTGCATTTTCTTTGGCATCCCACATTCGTATATGAGACTGGTGAAGCAGTCGTTTGAATATCGTGGTCGATTGGCGGGTATGCAGGCTAATTGGGAAACATATATCGATCGTTTAGTCCGAGAATATTCTCACTTTCTTCTAATCGTACGTGCAATATTTACTTGTTCACCAAGCCATTATTTGACCTCAATTGTAGTCAACTGTGCTACTTTCCGCTACTGTCGGTCTTTTGGCAGTACCTAGCGTCTCTCGAATTGTGGAGCTCGCAGCACTTGTCTCTGCGTTTAGCTCGCTGGGCAGCATCATCATTGGTGTGTTTGCAATCTGGAGACACCAAGCAAAATTCCGGGCAACTGATTCCGTACGTACCCTTCATACACGTTGTCAATCTTGGTCATTTACTTCTAGACAGTTCACATACATGCGCAATGCCAAACACAACTTACTAGGGTTTTATGGCCATGCCATGCTTCTAAGTCTTCCTCCAGTACTACTCGTGTGGGCCATAATCGCTTTCACGATATCTACTTTGGCGTATGCACTAGACAGTCTGGGCGGTCATGATACAGGCAATCGGATAGTGATTGGGGTTATTCTGGCTATATTCGTGTGCATATTAGGGACGGTTATTGCGGCGCTCTATACTTTGACGATGATATGGACTTATCAAAATGAGTATTGGTGGACTCGTCTCGGGAGAATGCTCACGAAGGGTATCTTGCACCAGGACAAAAGAGAAAACGGAAGAGCAGTTGTATGAGATTTACGCAGTTGACAAGTATCACGGGTCTTTTTCAAAACTACAGTACCTGTAGGTGTAACTTGGGCCCTTGCAACGGAGAACTTGAGGACTCGAGGCTTGGTGACCTATTGACACTAGGTGCACTAGAACCTAAGACATACTACCATATGACATGCTTCTGTGCAAGTTCAATCAACGACGCGAATCGAGGCTCCTCCGTCCACCGTTACTCTCTTTCGTGTCTTGAGTATCAGGTAGCGTCGGCCAATTTGACCGACACTGTGCGACTCTCCACTTATAGGGGATGGAAACGTCACGAGTCCGGACGGAGCGAGAACTATCGCCTCTCCGGTCTGGTGATGCGAGTCAAGCTGTATTTCAGAGGGAGATAAGAAAGTAGCAAGCCCACTTGAAGTCTAACAACTTTATCAAAAGCGTCGTTGTCCGTAAAATCAGCTGAAACATGTTTTTCAAGATGCTGCCACCACGCCGGCGAGGAGAACCTGTGTAGGATTGTGACAGTACACAAATCGAGCAGAATCGGGTTTACGACGGTGGGCTCTGAGGACAATGGGGTTCAGTCAGGAGACGTGAAACGAGTAATTACGGTACTTCACCTTGAGTACTGATGATGACCCGCATAGCAAGATGCCGTTGTTGCCTAGTGAGACTGAGCAGAGCTTTTGTAAATCCAGATTGATGATTACTCGAAGTAAGATACTAAGTTCCGTGAGTCAGATTCAGATACGAAAATGGAAGATGAATCAAAGATTAGCGAGAACGCACTTTGTGGGCTTCGTCGACGACAAGTACTTTTCCTGTCTTGACATCTGCACGCACAAACAGCCGCGTTAGTACCTCAAAAAGACCACAAGCTGACGCTGGATCAATGAATGGGTCGGAGAGGTCAACGACTGTCAGCTCTCCGGGGGCGAAACGACGCTTGTGCTCCGTGAACGTTTCCCACTTGTTCTTCTTTGTCTTCCTCCCAGCCATGAATGAGTTCAAGAGAGCAAGTCGTTGTTCAAGACCTGCTAATTGGGCCGGGTTGAAGTTCTTCTTCTTCAACTCCAATTGAGTCATGAAGGCCTGGTAAGAAAATGACTCCCCGAGCTCCCGCAAAATAGACTAGGAATAGGTCCTCTGTCAATGAATAAAGCTCGAAAGTAAAGGCTTGCTTACTAAAACAATCTGAATATAAAGTGGAGCACCATCCGAAGACCCCACTGCCATCAACGACAAGAAAGCCGCCGCATCAAGTTCGGATTCGTCAAACGAGAGCGGTTCTACGGTTACATTCCCCTGTAGTGTCAAAGGTGCGTAGATACCTTTCATCGTGTTGAGTGATGATCTAGACACGTACACCTTGACAGGCGGAGCCTTAATAGATGGATGGTTCGATACCCCAATCCATGCAGCTTCGCATGGACTTGAACCAGCACCACCCTCTCCAAAATGTAAAACTAATCCAGAAAGTGGCTTCGTCAGAGTTCCAAGGAGTGAACAGCTTGAGATAAACATGTTTTCGAGAATGACTGCGACAGTGTGAGACTTCCCAGAACCTTTGCGGCATGATCAGACAGAAAGACACTGAAGAGGTAGAAATTTACCTACCTTGCACTCCGCATACCAATGCAGACATCGGGGCATTCTATGACATCGGTTAATCAATGTTCATATTCAGGAAAACCTGAAAGGAAGAACTCGCCGTGTTCAAGTAGACACGAGAATCTTGAAAAGTGTAGGCATCCTTTTTGGAACTAAATGTGAATGTTATGAGCACATATTTTTCAATCTGAATTAAAGGCGCAGAATTCACTGGCAAGCAAGGGCACGACCAAGAACACCGTACTGAGGAGTGGAAGAACCACAACGAATAGCGTCTCTCGTGAATATCGGGGCATCTTTTAGTTCATGCTCCTCCATTGTGCTTGCATTTTGTAGTCCCTCGGCCGCGGTACCGAGAAGCTCCCATTCTTCGTTTGATTCAGACTTGTCCTGGAAGGGTTCATGAATCTACCAATGTCCACAAAGTTAGTTTGGTGATATTCGTTCTACTCACGGACGACGTGGACCGGGAACTGGATGTAAGTGGTGGAGAGTGTGTGATGACCATTATCTGTGACAGCCTTCAACTGGGGGACCTGAGAAACAAAAAGGCGCAATGGAAAGAAAGAATGCTTTCGACGGGACAACTTCCTGGTGTAAGTTGATTAAAATACGCTTATAAAAACGCTCGAAGGAAGCCGCTGCAAAGCCATAACGAACTTTGTTCCTGCGGAGGTCGATCGTCTTCGCGTATTCGGGCAGGATATTGAATAGAAACAGCGGAATGATGTTCTATGGTCGAATGAAGGTGAATTGACGCCCCAAGTACGTAGCTGTTGCCCATATCCAAGTTTAATCTTTGCTGCGAAGTGAGTTTCAGGGTTTGTTCTTACACAGTTGAACAGCAAGAAGAGCAACAGGATTACCACCTTGCATCGGCGTATATGTAAGTATGTACGCACACTCCAAGGTTTTTAATCGCCACATCTATAGCTAGAGAGCCTGTTCGATAGTCCAAACTTAGCGTTGCTATAGCCATGAGTAAAATAAATGAAGTATGTAAGTTAAACTTAGTCGAACATTTTCATATGGGCGCTTACTTAGTGACATTTTTTCCATGCCTCTGTTCGACGTTCCTGGATGGTCGATTTCAGCTGAACCAGTACCAGAGCCTGATTCCCGGAAACGCAAAAGGCCTGCGAGTGACACGGGATCTGAAATTCAGAGTAGGGTCCACTCTGCAGAAATCAATCTCGAAAAACTTGTGAAAAAGTTGACCAGGAAGCGGGATGAGGGGGACTCAACGACGCACAAGTCCAATTCGGCTAGCACCACATTCAAGTCCAAATCGCGTCGAAAGAAAAGGGAGCCCCAATCAGCCGTAAATCTGGACAAGAGAAATATCTCATCGCCAATGCCATTGATGAAGGCATCAGAAAGAGTAACCAAAAAAACTAAACAGAGTCATGATTCTCGTATAACAGAGCCTGAGGAGAACTCAAGAAAGGACTCTGAGCAGTTGGACAAGGATTCTGATTCTTTGTCCGGGTTGACGAGCATGCAAAAAAATATGAAGCAGAAGTTGGAAGGGGCAAGGTTTCGGTGAGCGTCCAAGATTGTCCAATTCGCTTAAATTCTTAATCGCATTATCCAGCTTGCTCAACCAAATGTTGTATGAAAGTAAGAGTGAAGACGCGCACCGGATGATGCAGGCTGATCCCACCGTTTATACCGAAGTAAGTTCACCGCCATACTTTTCATAGTCATCTTGCTCATTAGGTGACCAGTATCACAGTGGATTTCGACAGCAAGTATTATCATGGCCCACAAATCCTGTAGATCACTATGTTGGAACTCTCTCATCATATCCTGTCAAAACCATCGTGGCCGATCTAGGTTGTGGGGATGCAGCCATCGCTCATGCTTTGATTCCCAAAGGAATATCTGTTTTGTCGTTTGATCTCAGATCTAACAATCCCTGGGTCGTTGAAGCTGATATCTGTGGAATATTGCCACTGCCAGGCTCCGAGGGCACCGAAGGGTCGTCATCTGACGGCGAAGCTCATATCGTAGATGTCGTGGTATTCTCGTTGAGCCTCATGAGTACGAATTGGCCTCAGTCCATTCGTGAGGCGTGGAGAATCCTGAAGCCTAAGTTCGTTATACCCTCTCTCGTCGTGAGATAACGACTGATTCATTTCAACAGTGGAGAACTCAAAATCGCAGAGGTAACAAGTAGATTTCGCAGTTTGGAAGAGTTTGTGTCATTCGTCTCGTCTATCGGCTTCAAGCTCAAGTCAAAGGTGAGCTATTGCTCCTTCAGTCATTACTATCATTAATTTATGTCATGCAGGACGAAAGAAATACCCATTTCACACTCTTTGAGTTCAAGAAAATATCCCGCAAGTTCAAGAGTCCCAAGGATTGGGTTAATATCTTCACAAAAGCAGATACACTTAAACCTTGCGAGTATAAGCGTCGATGTGCGTCGAACTAAATCAGATTGGTACTGTACTAACAATTATTATAGAAAGTTATGTTTACATAATCTAATCGCATCCACAAGCTACCTTATTCAAGGGCGCATGGTGTTGAAAAGACGATCTCCCTGAAATGAAACCTCAGAAATTGCAGGAGCATATGCATTACTTTACTTACCGTGTCACCCAGACCTGGGCTAATCAATCCTTCTTTTGTCAGCATTTCGTCAATGCCTGCTACCCAGATCTGCACATGTATTTAGTATGTTTAAGGAATGCTAGATGTAAGCATTACCTCGAGCCCTGGGAATCCGCTTTGTACATTCTTCAATCCTTCCTGGGATGCGAGCACGCAGAGAAGTTTGATTTTATCCGCTGAAAATACATGAGGATACTGGACAATCTACGAGCAAGGAAGAAATACCTGGGATGCCCCAATCAACGATCATAGTGAGAGCGGCGATTGCAGTTCCTCCGGTGGCTATCAAAGGATCTAAGAGATAGACCATGTCGACTGGAGGCTGCGCCGGCAACTTGGAGTAATCTACGACTCTAGTTAGCTTCGTTTTCTACACCACAATGATGCATTATCCCACACACATTCGACAGGCTGCAAAGTTATTTTCTCCCTGTAGAGGCCGAGATGGTAAACAGGTGCGGATCTAGGTAGCAGCAATATGTGTGAAAGACGGCGGTAAGTACGTAGGGGGTAACATACGGGAAAAGAGTTAACTGCGGACAAAGGCCAATGGTTATCATTCTATGGCTTATGTCGAGACTGATGAATATCTTACAAGAGCATCTGTCATCCCTAGGCCTGCACGCAAAATCGGCGTCAGACCCACACGAGGCTTGATAACGGTACCCTTGAAAGCCGCTATGGGTGTTTGCTGGTAGAAACGTGGCGTCAACGAGGACGTATCGATGAAAGGTCCTGTATATCACTCACTCCATCGAAAGTCTCCTCTTCCAGATCTTTCGAAGCCTCAAGTCCCAGAATTAGAGCAATATGGTTGATTCCCTGCATAAGGATTGAATAAGAGCTTTCATCTTTCAAGAATGATCCACCCGCTCACCTCGCGAAACTCTTTAGGACTTGTACTGCTGAGCCGCAGTTTCGATAGCTCAGAGTTGACAATTGGATGCGAGATCTTATGAATGCCGGCCATGAAGCGAAGTAAATAGGTAGGAGTTGAAAGGAGGGAAAAGAAAGCGAGGGTCCCAGATAAAAGGGATCTGCGGCGTTCAGGAACACTCGTCGTTGAGCGGGCCGAATGCTCCTTCGGCAGCTTCCGCGGATAGGCACGTGCTAGCTTCGCCGGAGCAAACCGGACAGGATTTTCTAGAAACAAAGATAAGGCGTGCTACCAACCTCATCTTTGCTCATACCCTTTGAGAATCGACGGGAACATGAATTGCTACATAGCACTTTCATCTCTACCATGGCCATCGACCTTCCCGGCGAAGTTCCAATCGCTTCCTCAGTCACCCTGGTGTCTCCTGCGTCTCCCAAAGTAGGTGCAGTCCTCGAATCCACTTTTGAGGAATTGCTCGCGGATCCTCGAGTATCAGCCTCCACTGTAGTGGAATATATCTCTTCCCGGGCCAGAACAATTTCCTCAGTTTACATCTACGATCTTGCAGAACAAGTCGGGTTCGGAACGCTTACAAAAATCTGGTCAAAAGCACAGGAAGGAACAGCACAAGTTGTAGATTTACAGACTAGGGCTGGCGCCGGATTAAGCTTAGTCGGAAGACTTTCAGAGGGAACCAGCTCAGATACGGCCAGTGGAGCTGTTCTCACTGCTTACACGTCCCCTCAGGGACTTTCTATGATGGCACCTGCGCTTTCATACCTCCCCCCAGCAGCAGCTTCGAGTAGGCTCGTTATTCAGGTCCCCAACATCACACCTACTGGAGAAACGTTCACTTTATCTCCCTCTCTGGCAAACTTTGCTACTATTCTCCCCATTCTTCCGGATAACATCGTGGTTTTAGCATCTGCCACTTCCCAGGAAACGGTTCACTTCACCCAGTTATCCTATCAGCTGTCTAGCTCCCATGTTATTCACATCTTTGACCACTACAGCTCTTCCCGAGAATTAGGTCATGCTACTCTTCCGCTTCCGGAAAAGGATTATGGAAATGTATCCGTCACTGAGGCTATTCAGCGTGCTGGGTATTCATCCTTCGAATACATTGGTGACACAGAGGCTCACACAGTAGTATTGGCGCTCAATGGGCCTTTGGCTGTTGCTGCCAAGGCATTTGCTAACAAAAGCCGCCGTGGTTTTGCTGCCGTATCGGTCAACGTTCTTAGACCTTGGGATGAAGCAGCACTTCGTTCTGTGCTGCCTGATACCGTGAAAACAGTTCATGTCCTAGACGACGTCCCAAATGCGACTACGAAAGGACCTCTTTACATTGATGTATTCAGTACTCTGCTAGACTCGATGAATCCACCAAGTGTTCACTCTCATCGTGTCACACCTTCACAAACGCAGGTGTATATGTCCCAAAAGGACTCATTCAAGACGTTCTTGGGTTCTCTTGTACCAGAATTGAAGGATCCAGTACCTGCTATCATGAAAAAATTAATGTTTTTCAGTACACCTAGAACGACACTGTCTAACTTACCCCTACTTGTCGAGGGAACTCTTTCCTCGAGCAAGTCTCTATCGTCGCGTCTCTCCATAGATCATGACGTTTTTTCCAAGCGCGGAGGGATTACCGCTAGTCACATACTCTTGGCTCCTAAGAGTGCGTTGGGTTCCGACATTCCCATTCCTCTTGTTCTGCCATACGACGCACAGACGACAGGTGAGGTCGATTTCCTTGCCATCCTGGACCAGACAATCTTGAAGACACATTCGGTTCTCAAGTACGCGAAACCTCGTTCCACGCTCTTGATCGTCACTACGTGGACTGCAGAGGAGCTATTTTCCAACCTTCCAGTTCAGGTCACAAAGCTTATCTTAGAGAGGGAGCTCCGTCCCTTCATCATCAACGTTACGGATGTTGCAGAGAACCTGACCAGTGCTGCCAAACAGGTTAAGGATGTCATTTCGAATATCATTGCTTATCTGGCTTTCATGAGAATGTACTTGGGCGCCGCTGCCACGGAAGAGAATGTGCTTACGCTGGCAATCGGTTCATATGGCGAGACCGTAGAAGGTGTTGAGCTAGCCAAACTTAACTCCCAAACTTGGGACGCATTGGAAGAGGTACTTTTCACTGAAGCATCTGTGGAAGAGAAGTCCGTTGAGCTCAGGGAGTTTGAGTTCAATGCGATCGCTATCGAAACCGACGAAGGAGATACCGTTGTTAATGGCGCTCGTTTGGGTTCATGGCACGATGCAGCCAAGCACTTGCTCTTCCCAGCAATCTTCAGTCCCCCATTAGAGACTTCTGATGAAGAGTTTCCACAGCACCCTTCGTTACGTCCTGAGTTGCCCGAGCGCACGTTCCTCGTCACCTGTACCGTCAACCGTCGTCTAACGCCAAAGGAATACGATCGAAACGTCTTTCATCTCGAATTTGATACTAGTGGTACGGGGCTCAAGTATTCTATTGGAGAAGCACTGGGTATCCATGGATGGAACGACGGTCAGGAAGTAACGAAGTTTTGCGAATGGTATGTTGTTGATCCAAACCGACTCGTTACTATTCCTGTTCCAGGGAGTGAGGACAAGCATCACACTCGAACCGTTTTCCAGGCCTTACAGCAACAGATCGATATTTTCGGTCGCCCTCCTAAATCCTTTTACATCGATCTCGCAGCATATGCAACCTCACAAGCGGACAAGTATTCTCTGCAGTTCATTGGATCGGCTGAGGGAAGTTCGATGTTTAAGAAGCTCGGCGAAAAAGATACGGTGACATTCGCAGATGTGTTGAAGCGGTATTCGAGTGCTAGGCCGGGAATTGAGGTACTTTGTGAACTTATTGGGGACATCAAGCCTAGGCATTATTCAATTGCCAGTGCGCAGAGTGTGGTTGGCGATCGGGTGGATCTGTTGGTAGTCACTGTTGATTGGGTCACTTCTAGTGGTAAGTGTAATGGTCAACGTCTCATAATTGAATTTCATGTAACGTCGATTGACACAGGTTCACCGAGATATGGGCAATGCACGCGTTACCTTGCAGGTCTTCAAATTGGACAGAAAGTAACGGTGTCTATCAAGCCTAGCGTGATGAAGGCATGTCCATGTCATCGCTTTTACGTTTGGTTTACTAACATGCATTTTGATTAGCTCCCTCCAAATAACACTCAGCCACTAATAATGGCTGGTCTGGGTACTGGTGCAGCTCCCTTCCGCGCGTTTTTACAACACAAAGCCCTCCTCCACTCCCAAGGCGAGACGATTGGGCCGGTGTATTATTACTTTGGATCTCGACATCAATCCCAAGAGTACCTGTATGGAGAGGAGATCGAGGCTTTCATTCTTGACGGCATCATTACTCGTGCCGGACTAGCTTTTTCTCGTGATGGACCTCCTAACGTCAAAAAGGTGTATATACAACATAAGATGCTGGAAGATGCACAGGAATTAGCGAAGATGTTGAAACATGACCAAGGCGTATTTTATCTGTGTGGACCAACGTGGCCTGTTCCGGATATGTATGAGGCGTTGTGTGGGGCACTAGAGAAATACCAAGGAATGTCAAAAGAACAGGCAGGGGAGTATATAGAGGGGTTGAAAGAGGAAGAGCGGTACGTTCTCGAAGTGTATTAGTGCTTTCGTGATCTAGTTTCGGGATCCATGCATCATGTATATTGGATCTTATGGCAGCGCTCCAAAAAACGAATGAATAAACAAGGTATCATTGTAATTTTTTGTACTATGGCTGTGTAACCTTGGGAGAAGCCGTGAATCCCAGTATTGATTTAGTGACGCCACGCGGGCAAGATTTCAACCAACTTGGTCCGTGCGTTGTTTTCGACTTGTTCGCGTTCTCCATGTTACTTCCATATGCAATAATCCTTACTTTCACTTCAATACAAAGTTACGCTCAATTATCTCTGCCTTCTTCAGCGTGGCTGCCACCCAACGCATCTGTTGGAGCAATCGCCACTACTGGCAGTAATACTTCTGTCCCGAATGAACAATGGTCAACTCTACTTGGAGATTTGTTGTATTTTTATGAGGCTCAGAGGAGCGGAAAATTACCGAGTAATAACAGAGTTAGCTGGAGAAACGATAGCGCAACTAGTGACGGAAGCGATGCTGGATTAGATCTGACTGGAGGATATTATGATGCTGGAGGTGAGCGGCGGCGGCAAATAATGCTCAATGCTGATTCTTTTGCCATATAGACTACATTAAGGTCTCGTTTCCATTGTCATTTACGCTTAACTCAATATGCTGGGGCGGTATTGATTTTGGCATGGGCTACGATTTGAGCAATCAAACTAGCTATTTGGACAGTATGCTCCGCTGGGGATTGGATTGGTTGATCAAAATGCATCCAAATAATGATACTCTTTATGTCGAAGTTGCTGATAGTAAGTATGTTATGTGGCGATTTTTCTAACAATGCCGACCTTTCTCTCAGCCAGTATAGACAACGCCTATTGGGGCGGCGATCAGAATATACCTGGCCCACGTCCTTCATTCCAAATCAACGATACTTTCCCCGGCACAGACGCAGCAGCAGGCGCTTCTGCTGCATTTGCTTCTTGCTCCTATCTATATTACGGAGGAACACTGAGTCCTACTACTATAGGAAAGAGTAGTGTCAATTCCACTGCCCCAGCTTCTTTGAAAAACACTACCTATGCCGATACACTCCTCACACATGCTGTCGAGCTGTACGGGCTCGCTGTTAATGCGTCTGGGGGAATGGCGCTGTATCAGAATAGTGTTCCGGAGGTACAGGATAGTTATTCCAGTAGCGGATATGGAGACGAGCTAGTTATGGCCGGTCTTTGGTTGAGCCTCGCCGTGAATGCGTCGCAAAATGCCAATTCTACGCTCAACATAACATCACTCACTCCCCAACAATACTACACCCTGGCTGAATCTTACTACAACCAATTCAGTCTCGCAGGGCAAAATTCTGTCTTCAACTGGGACGATAAAACTGTTGGTACCTATATTTTGTTTGCTCAGATGGCATCTTTGGGCTTTGTAGGAGCAAGTAACTTCTCACAATGGCAGAAGGAAGCGGAAAGGTACTTGGACGTAGTGGTGAATCCATCATCCGACAAAGGTGATGCGTCACTTACAAAGGGTGAGCTAGCAATAGTCTTTCGGGTAGAAAGCTCACATGTTAAACTCACAATAGGCGGTCTACTATATTACTCTGGAGACTCAAACGATGCGTCACTCAATCCAGCACTGAACGCCGCAATGCTACTAACAAGATATGCTGCCTCTGGACTTTGCAGCAATAGCGACAAAAAGGCAATCTATCTTGTAAGTAGACGGATATTTTTATCTTCGTCCCACATACTGACCTCCCCCCAAAAAGTCGTTCGCTCAATCCCAGCTCGACTACACTTTAGGTAAAAACCCGATGTTCGTCCCCTACATCGTTGGTCTACATCCCAACTCACCGTTGAATCCCCACTCTGCAATGTCTTCCGGAGGCGATGATATCACTCAAATCGACACTTCCCCGCCTCTTAGCCAAGGAAATACCTACGTCCTCTACGGAGCCGTCGTCGGGGGTCCCGACCGTTTTGACCGATTCTTCGACATACGAAGCGATTGGGTCGAGAATGAAGTTGCGTTAGACTACAATGCGCCAATGCTAACCCTTACGGCGATGCATATCGTGACAGATGACATAGATCCGTATTTCACGCAAGTTGGAGTCGGGGCGAATGAGAATGTGAAGCCAAAGGGACAGCCATGTGATGATGCGATACAGGATGGGTGCTCAGGACATCGGCTGAGTGTAGGAGGCGAAATTGCGTTGGGTGTGGTGCTTGGCGTTACGGGGCTGGTTGTCGTAGGGCTTCTAGTGACGTGGCTTTGGATACTACGGAGTAGAAGAGGGCTGGGAAAGCTAGGAGGCAAGGCTTGATGATACCTATACGCCCGACAAGTTTTTATGCGAAATCTTCTGCTTTGCTGGCTGTGCAGGTAGTTTTCTCGATACGATACCAACCATCATACTGGATATTGGGCGATTTCATTCTTTGAGTTACAATGCATGACACTGCATCTTATGTTTTCACTTTGCTATGAATGTCCGCTTCTACCCTACTTCCGTCCGTGGAACCTATTCGATTGTCGTTTGTATTCATTGCATCCACACATGCTTTACCAGGTGTTTGATCTTCAGGCGCTTATATTCCATGTAAAGACTTTGATTCCATCTATCTATCTGCTTGTCCTTGACTTATCCCCCGTTATTTTTGACTCTCTCCCGTCATTTGTTTCTCCGGCTGCTCATTATCAGTTGTAGGACTATCCTCCGATTTATGGCCTAGTCTGTGCTCCCTTCTTTCGAGATACCAGACCAAACCAGTGACTGCGAGAGTCGCGACGCATATTACAATCATTGCAATCATTCTACTCATTTCCATATAAGACAGATGTTTGAAATTAGAAACTTTACGAACCCTTTCTTGAATCTCGGAGCATCCGTGGCAGGGTAAAAGATGATAGACCACCACGCGTTAACAACGTTGTTCCACATACTGTGAACTTACATCAGCACATGAGCTTCACCAAGAACGGGAAAGATGTTACTTCATGGATGCCTTCGGTTATAGCAAGATCAGCATTTGACAACGACAGAAAGACGGCCGGAGACACACCAGAACAATTGCTCTCTCTTGGTCGTTGTCGGCACAGATTTGGTTCGCCCATCTATATTTTCAATGGTGAACCTAGGAATGGAGGTGTATTATAGATATGCCTACGCGAAAGTGGTTGCCTGTCCTGAATAAGACGCGCCTGCAAGGTCTGAAGCCGAATTAGTACGTCATTACTCTAGAGCACGGAAAGTTCCTACAGTATGCGAAAAACTTCAATCCTGTTGGACTAGACCATACCAGAATGCAGATACTCGCCACGATGCAAGATACCGACATGTACACGAGGATTGGCCACCTCACTTGCGTATAGTCTGTCCAGATTGCACAGAGTAAGGTTGAAAATATCCCAAATGCAGTGACTCCAGCAGGATAGTAATCTGTCTGCTCGACAGAATATCCACCAATAGCTTTGAGCCATTGTCCCATTAGATTATTCGAGCCAAAGCTTTCGCTTTCGCCGGAGATGGCAAACTGTATAGTAAGTAAGAGGGTAAGCAAAGGCACGACTCATCAAGCTAAGAAAGGACCTTGCCAGAAGGCTGCATGCGTACCACCTCCATCGTGTCAACACTCTTTTCCCGAGCTTCCAGGATAGTGGGGAATGTGTGACATCAACATAGCCTTGTAGACGGGTAGCTGCCAATTGTCGGTCCTACGGAATCCATGACGCGAGAGTATATGCTCAGAAGATGCAAATTTGCACGATGGTGTGACAAGCTCACTTCGTTGCTCAGATAAAACACTTGTGTGGTCGCCGGAACGTCGGGGAAGAGCCAAAAGCCATAGAGCGCGATAGGAAGGGTGATCACTCCATCGATAACGAACCTATTTAGCGAATGATATCGACAGACATGGAGCACAAACGATAAGTGCATGAACAGTGGACACGAAGATATGCACAAACAGCCAGCGCCAACCACTTCTTCCGGTTACCCCATTGAGGTTGCTTGTTATCTGGAGATCAGTCCACGATATCTAGGTCTCGAAGCACTCACCTGTATACAGCTCCTTGAAGCACTCCAGAGAACCTAATCAAATTTAAAAATGTAAGAAAAGATCAACACTAGAAAGCGCACATTTGTGACTTACAGAGTCCCTGTCAACCCAGAGCTTGTGAAAATACCTGATCGTTTCCCCAACTCTCCTGGTTTATACCATCTATATTTGATGAGTGTTTCGCGTCAAGGCATTCTAGATAATGCTTACGATCCGAGAATATAGTGTGTGCCAACAAATGTTGAAGATTCAGCGATACCTTGGAAAAATCGAATTGCGTAAACCTGGAACTCATTCTTAGCGTTGGGTATGTCACAATACGAGAATTGTTGGACACACTTGTTGAACATTGGTCACTGCACTCGTACTACTCATTCTTCAAAAACCGCATGTTTTCAGTGAGAAAATAACACACCAGAATGTTAAGACTCCCCACACTATCTGACACAAGGGCAACCAGATACGAGGCGGAAGTATTTGAAGCATTAGATTATCTTTTTGTAAACGCTCGTTAGCCCGCTGTGCAGGATATATCGATGCACAGCACACTTGGTATCATTCCTATGTATATCGCAAGTGTTCAATGTTCACTCAGTCTACTCTCAGTGAATCTCGACTCACCCACAATATAGCCGCAAGTAAAGATAGTCAAAACCTTGTTGAAATCTGTCCCCTCCATGGATAGATCTTCCTTCATGCCAGATATGTAGGCATTGTTGATATTCGAACGGTCCAGATCTGAAAGCGTTTTTCAAAACCAAGATGCTTGGGAGATAAAATGGAGTGGCGAACAGTTTGTGAAATACACCAAGCAAGTATACGATAAGATAAAGAAGTCTAGTTTGAACAGAAGGTTTCTCTCTTGTTTGGTGGATGGGGCTTCGCCCCAGAGGAAATTTCGAACTGTCATTGTGTGCTGGCTGTGATGAGAGAGCACATCGAGGACCGAGGTCAAAAAATCATGTCATATCCGTTGGATTCGGAACTTGTTTTTTACTGTATTATTCAATGTCATTGGAATTCACTGTGTACATACTCGTCTTTGGGAAGATATGACAGTGATCAAGTATAACCTAAGTAGATATCGGTTAGTGCGTCAAAAGGCAGCGCTAGTTATGAGCAATGCACAAAACTCGAAAAGGTCACACACATTCGAGTACAATATAACTTGTACAATAATAACCACACAGATATGTCAGATATAGGTACATACAACAAATTTCGGTCTTCTTTTTTCATGATTGACTACCACACCCCCGACCATTTTCCTTGTGTCTTTCCAGCAAAGCACGGGCCATTAGCGCGCTATCTTCACCCTGAATAGTCAGTGACTTTTTATCCTTCCTATAGTTATACTCCTGTTGAATTACCGTCGAATATCACATATACATGTCACCCTGCAAATACATCGTTAACACTAGAGGGAGGTACCAGGAGCGTTACTCACTGCGCCGGGAGGCATGAATTCGTCATTAGCCGGGTCTCCTTGACCTGGAAGATTATGTGATCTTCTCGGTCCTCCTACGCCGCCGCCAGTATTTCCAGGAAATGAACTAATTCCAACCCCTCCAGGCCCGGGACCAAATGCCGGCCCTACAGGATCGAACCTCGCACCTGGAGGTGCACCCATAGGCGGGAGATAGCCGTCGCCACCCCATCGAGGACCTTGATTGCCAGGTATACCTCCAATACCTCCTGCTCCAAATCCACCCTGTCCTTGCCCGATACGACCACCGAAAATTGGATGATCAGGTCCGACGAACATGCCATCTCCATTATTAGACTGTGGAAACAGAGGTGGTGGTTGAAAAGAGCCACCGGGAACAGGGTCCAAGTCTCGTCGGCCGATTTCGAGTGGGTTGTTTGGGCTGATGTGGGAAGAAGGGTTACGAGGAGGAAAACGGATAGGAAACTCATCAGAGTCTGGATTGTATCGCGGAATTGTGCGGGATGAACTAGGATTTGAAGTCATAGTAGTATAAGATGGAGAGGACTTGTCGTCGACGTCAACTTCTTCCGTATATCCATCCTTACGCAGCCCAGGGACGAGTTTCTGGATAATCTTGAGTTTAAATTGGGAAACAAAATCGGTTATCCGGGCAGAAGATATGTAAATATGAACGAGCGGCGATGAGGATGAAGGAGATTCGGCATTGTATGGAAAGGAAGAGGAAGATGTGAAATCATTTGTGGATATGTCAAGAGTAGTTGTTTTGTCGCTCTTTCAAAACAAAAGGTAGGTTTAAGTTTGTCAACGATAGAGGAAAAAGCAATATACCTCAACAGCAATTGCATTAATGACCGTTCGCTTCCCCAACTTACTTAGTTTTACTAAAAACTCCAAACTACTTTGTTCATGCTTGTACCTGAGCGTATATCCACCTGGCCCGTGTAAGTTCCAATTATCCGGTAACACATTGCCTGATATTTCATCGATTTTGGCAGTAGAATCGTGGACGCTGATTAATCGAAAAGCGAGAGTAGATAAGATTGCATGACAGAGTACAGTCAATGCATCTTGAGGCGTTTGTAAAACTTTGTTAGAGGAAGAGAGAAGAGTTGGAATAAGAGAGAGTAGAGCAGAGGCATCGAGTATGTTGGATGTGGACATCGTTGAGCAGGAAGATGAAAGGTAACGGATCAGAGGCACGTGATATCGCTATGGCCCCTGCTCGAAAGTTCAAAGTCCGACGTGCTGCCGGAAAGATTCCGAGCTTGTCGAGTCACATACATGACCGGAATGAGGTGTATGCTTGGGATTTATCGTAGCTGGAGGATTTTCGGAGGCATCGATATGGAGATCAGAGCTTTCAGAGTCATCGTCGCTCATGCTGACATCCCCGGACCTCATTGTTCGCAATAATTTCCGAAAAACTGATATATATCTCTCAAATCTTATCTCCTTAGCAGCTCTGACATGATATCCGGCTCAAACCGGCACATTGAGCGGACTTTGAATTTTCCGAGCATGGTGGTCCCTCAGTCCCACCAGGCTGTATTCACGAAAGCATTTACTCTTCGTGAACTAAAGACGGCTAGCCAGGCTACACGCTATAAAATTGGTCGTGATAAATATTAAATAGAGAAGAGAAAGTTTCCATGTACTAAGATCTGCAGCTACAAACCCACACTTCGCGACGGTCACTCCGGAATGCGAGAACGGAGTCGCGTCCTAGATTTCGATGAACCATCGCCAACTGCAGGCTTTGTGCTTGTCGGACTGGGGGTTTGATAGTTTGACCCTCTTATTATCATGAATATCGACCTTGGTTTTCGCCTTCCACAAAGGCAGCTTCGGTTCATAACCATCAACTAATCCTTCCTTCGCCAGACAGTCCATCATTTTGCGCGAGGCCTTTTCGAATTCTGGATTCTTGTCTAAACAAACATCGAAGACCAAGTCAGAAGTTTGCACGTCTTCTGAAGCCTACACGTCTCCCGAAGCCTTCTGAACACGCTTTATAATATTCTTATTCCAAATTTCCCATTCCCCGAGGTTGTTGCGCTTGAAAGTTACGCGAGGGCCTGATGGCATCAATAAACGGTGGTAGTGAAGGTCGATATGGTGTTGGCTATCTTTCTTCCAATGGATTTGTTTTCGGAGAATCGTGGCTACTCCGTCAGAATTCCAGGCAATGCAAAGATCAAGCGGTAGAATGCAAACAGCATTGAACTTCCAGTTGGACGCGGAGTGGATTTTGTCGAATCGTGACTTTCGCTTATCGTCAAACAGATGAAATCCAAATCCAAAATCTCGTCTAGGCGGTGGCGAAAGTGTTGTCGTTTCGTTCTTTTCCTCAGTCTTGTTCACTACGGCTGAGTGTCTACTCTAGAATTAACAGATTCTTGGCCAGCAAGAATCAGCACGTTCCGAGAGTAATCGACGCAACGAAATCTAAGCAGGAAGACCAACTAGTCAGCTCTCGTGTGAATTTGAGGGATAGGGATGGCAGAAACTCGGAACAAAAAGAAAACGACAAGAAAGAAAGAGAGGCATACCGAATCAGATCGAAGTATGGGAGAGAGAATTTTGGGGAATTCTAGGGTGTTTGGTTGCATTTTATGTTCTACCTCCGTCGGGCGTAAAGGGCTCACGTTTACAGATGTTAAGGGCAAAGGCGACACGTATCAGTCCAACTCAATTAAGAGATTTCTTTCGAGCGCAAATATCTGAAGAAATATTTTTGACATCGCCAAACCGTTGCTGTGGTGAGATTTAGATCCACGCTGGAGAGACCTCCTGGGGACAGTCCAAATCAAAGAACATGCATAACTCGAGATTGTTTGCAGTGCTTCAGGAAATTGATGTCAGTAGAGAGAAAAAAACGACATGCTGGCAGGGTGCCCGAGAGTTGATTGTGTACGAACTTATGGTCTTTCGACACATCAATCCGGGTCTGAAGGAGCGAGTGATCCACCTTCTAGACAGGAGCATCTATTGATAGAAGGAGAACGTGATGAGCATGGATTCCAAGTTACACTCAAGACCGTTCGAAGGAGGTGCATTTTCCTAGGCCGCTGCAGGTTCGTATAACAAGATGCGAGTAAGACAGAGGCCCGCAATGAACTGGTAGCATTTGGCTGAAGAAGCACCAGATATAGGAGAAATATATTATAATTTTGTGGGTAAATTCACGTATAAGCGTCTATCGTATTTTCCAATTCGAGTGCAGGAATGGACCACGTACACCCTCTCGGGCCGGTTCGGGAGTCTGTGTCTGGTTCTTTGCACGTACAACAAGAGGATATGGAACAAGACCAAGAAGGATTTGTGTATAATGGAGAGAGCAGCCCTAGTACTAGTCCTGCTGGCGAAGAGGAAGTAGAGGGAGAGGAGTTTGTATATCCTGGGGTAGAGGAAGATACGACGGCGGCACTGGCGACAGTGCCTCTCCCTGAACTATCTAATGCTGTCGAAGTTTTAGAGCAGGTAGCCCAACCACTGACGCCGCCGCCACTCACACTCTGCGCTCAGCCCGAGCCAGAGCCTTCTGAATTCGATGACCACCGCCTTGCTCAGTCAAGTCGAGCATCCAACCCAACTTCGGCTCAACTGGAATCCTCCTACGCAGCTGCATCTTCTGGAGATCTAGCGCTTTTACAAAAAATATTCGCTACCGCATATCAGACGAATGGTGTGGAGACGTTCAGCCTAGCGAACAATGCTTCTACCAGGACAGGGTTGACGGTCCTACACGCTGCTGCGAGTAGAGGATATGAGGAGCTCGTTCGTTGGTGTGAGTGTCTTTTTACTGTTGGTTGAGACTGATTAATTTTGTATAGTGATAGAAAACTGCGGAGCGATAGCAGACTTGGAAGATAAAGAAGGCGAGACTGCTTTACACAAAGCAGCGTTGAATGGTCATCTAGGAGTTGTGAAGTATTTGCTTCCTTTAGGCTCTATACACGCACAAGACGCGGACGGGTGGACAGCGTTACACAATGCGTGTTCGAAAGGATACCTTGATATCGTGAGGTATCTTTGTGAAGAAGAGGCTGGGGTCAACAACGGAAACAAAGACGGTTGGACACCACTCATGAACGCAGCATCTAAAGGACATTTACCAGTCGTCCGATATCTCATATCTAAACAACACGCTGATCCGTTTGTGAGGAATAAATGGGGGGAGACCGCGTATGATATAGCTGCAGCGGTCTTTGAGGTGTGGATTTGTCAGGTTTTGAAGGAGGAGGAGGAGGAGAGCTGGTCGTCGTCGGTCCCTTACAACCCACTTTCAATACACACAACAATCCCGCTCATCCTATACGAAAACCAGCGATTAGACGCCCGTCTAAAAACACTTGCTAGATCTGCCGGGAAACCGAGATTTTCAGCGTCGAAGAGGAGAGCGCCGTTTGAGTTGATGGCTGATATGCTCATACCAGCGTCGCGTACAAACATCCAACTTCCTATCCTCGAAAACCCGTATGCTCTTCCTATACCAGGGTCCACCCCAAATCATCCCGAGAAAAGTCATTTCTGGCTTTCTGATTGGACGCTAGATGTAACACACCCTAGAGCCGACGCAGAAAATGGTTGGTCTTACGCACGGACGTTTGACGAACCAGAGGAAACGTGGAGTGCGGAGATACCTATTGGATTACAGAGATTGTTAAATGGTGGCCTTACTCCTCCTAGTTCTGGTCATTCTTCTTACGTCCGCCGCCGTCGTTGGGTCCGTGTCATGCGTCGTCGTCTTGACATTCCCCCTCTTCCATTTTTGTTCCCTGATGGCAAGTGGTACCATGTTACAGACGATGATGATCGACGGTTCGTCGAAGTTGATCAGGAGGGGTATCAACAACGACATGATGAAGAGGGACATCAAAAATTGAAATCACAAGATTATGTTCGGCGTGCGCAATATATCGTTGATTCTCCTGGTGATGGTGTCGATGAAGTAGTTGATTCTCGAAGGGGTATAGCTAAACTTGAGAGAGCGACGATGGAATTAAGGACTGGGATATCAGGTAGGTTCATTACTTCCCTCGTCATAATCTCACATTAACAATCGTTTCCGTCCTTTCTCTCTCTCTCGCATAGCCGACCCCGACCCCGACAGAAAAACACAAGCGCAAGTCCTCTTACACGCTTTTACCAGGGAGTTGAAGCGACGGAAGGCTAATGCGGGGCACTCTTCCAATTCTAGCGAAGGCTACGATTTTAACGAATATACTGAAGATTACCCGGAGGATGAAGACACTGACGACGACGACGATGACGAATCATTCCATTACCCAATCTCCCCCAATACAACCAGTAACGCCAGGCCTTTGTCCCGCGCTAGTTCGTCCGCGGGGTATTTCCTCCCCAACGCTAATAAACCCAACCTCTCCCAACACCTTTCTCAATCCCCCGACTTTCGCGTACCTACACATGAAGCTCCTCCTCCTCAATCTCGGAGGATTGGATCTACCAACAGTTCTACAAGCAGCTCCACAAACGGTGGTGGTACTAGTACACCAATCCCCCAGTACATTCCTCACTACATCAATCAATGGGAAAAAGACAAAGACGTCAATAACTGTAGAGAGTGTAAACGAGGGTTTAGTTTTTTGTTGCGCCGGGTGAGCGTTGTCCTCTTGTTTTCCAGTAAGCGTTGTGGCTGACTTTTTACTTTCTTTCACGCTTCTATCAGCATGTGAGTACCCCTCCCTCCGCGCACCCACACTTACTAATCACCTCCCACAGCACTGCCGTCGCTGTGGTAGAATCTTTTGCGACAAATGTTCATCTCATCGAGCTCTCCTAGATCCATCAGATGTCGTACATGAACCTGGGTCAGTTGGGGATCTGGAGGAGAGTTTTCATACTAGGTCTTATCGTGGCCATAATGGTAATCATGGTACTCCTGGTACGGCCCGTACCCCTCAAAGGAATAACAGTACCGGGTCGTCCACCTCTTTCTCTTCAAACACATCTAATTCTTCAAGTCCTTCAACCCCTCCCTCTTCCTCCCCCTCCTCGTCGTCCTCCCCTTCCTCATCCTCATCCTCTTCATCCCACCGCGTCTGTCAGACCTGTTTCGACGAAGTGTCCATCGCGGTAGGAGGTATAGAGGGTATAGAGAGGATTTTCGTTGATCAGGAACGATTACACGTACCCCCAGGGATGACAAGAGAGACTAGTTCGCAGTTGAGTGATTTGGCAGAGTGAGTTTTTTTGGTGTTTTCGATTCTCCCTTCCTTAACACTCACTAATTACTTCAACCCGATCATATCATTAAAGGTGTCCCGTTTGCAACCAACTCCTCGACCAACTCGGTTCTGTCGCTGAACAAGAGGCACATGTAAAGAATTGTCTCGAAGGAGGGTCTGGTGGGTTTTTCGTTCTTTTCCGATTTCCTTGTCTTCTTATCTTCTTTCTAGGTTCAGGCTCTAGAACGGGAGCGAAACAACAACCTGTAAAGTCATCCAAATATCTGGTATATAGACTCCCGGCGGAAAGTACGCTTATTGGTGTCGAATGTGAGTTTTGTTTCACCTAGACGTTCTCGACGTTTCGATGTTTTTTGTTTCGTTGGATTTTCTGCGTCGTCTCTTCCTCTTTCCTCCGACGTTCTTCAGTCACTAAAACTTAACACACAGGCGTCATCTGTCTCGAAGAATTTACAAAAGGATCGATGGTAGCTCGGTTGAGCTGTTTTTGTAGTTTTCATAATGGTGAGCACATCACATAATACATGATTTAGGCTCATATCTCATTGATGGTTTACTGTACTGATGTTATCGGCCCTTGTTTATCCTCTTTCCTTTCTTTTCGTCTCCCTCTACATCTGCTTTCGTTTCTTTCATTATTCTTTTCTTCTTCTCCTCAATACCGTTCCTCTCTCTCTCAGCTTGTCTATCCTCCTGGCTCCAACGAGGCAAAGCATGTCCTGTCCACGCACGCTAGGTGTCAATCAAATATGATCCAGGGTCAGACAGATAGGACCAATGACTTACAGGATAGGATCAACAATTTACATGATTGTTCTAGGGTTGTACCAGAACGTACGATAATTACGTCTCATTCAATCTCACCAAAAAACCATGTAATTTTTACAAGACCTACGAAAAACAAAATCACGAATCCAACTGGACGACCTTCTGAAATATTAAATGATCTTAATCGATCTCTGTTGTTTTCTTGCTAGTGTTTTCTGTCCAGTGTTACCAAACTTCTATTGCTATACGTGCCAAACTGCTACCTACGAATCAACGACCAAATATTGACGGGTTATGGAATTACTGATTACCACGAGAATAATTGACTGTCATTTCTTCTTTTTAGATGGCTACGCTGCGACTCTCCGAATCATTTGTCACTCGAAAGCCGAAGTCAACCCGTACCCGTTCAGAGCGTAAAACTCCCGTCCACTTGAGAGTCTTATTAGACTTAGACAGCGCACAGGAACCTGGAAACTATCAATGTATGACGCTGCACTTTACATTTATCCAACATTCTTGTGTGATCTTTCGCTTGTACTAGCCACTAGTCATTACCTGAACGGTCAACATCAAGTGTCTGGCATTAGTAGAGGACTCGGTTACCACAAGGGGTTCATTGATATCCTTCCTCTATAATGACTGCTCGAGACCTTCGTTTCCCCCTGGTGGTCAATTTGATACAATATGATAGCCACGCAACAGCAACAACGACAGAGATAGATAGATAGATAAGTATAACAGAACAACAAGAAGCCCACCGCCCATATAATTCCGCGTCAATCTCCGTCATCCCTGGGCTCATAAAACGTATTATAATGCATCTGGTTGGGATCCATAACACGTATAATATTATGCAGACTCTCTGGATCTTCTTCGTCCGGCTCGACGATGTTTTGCCCTTTCCGACCATCATCCTGGTCATCGTCGAACCAGCCGGCAGGGTCCTCGTCTTCGTCGTCTTCTTCATCGGCGTCTTCGAGGTCGGATTCGGATGGTTTATAGTTCCTTTAAGCAGATTGTCAAAAAGATACGAGAAAGGTACGAGAGACAAAAAGACAAAAGAAAGAGAAGCACATACATAAACGCCCAAATCCTCGCCTCCCTCTCTTGTCTCGACATGACCTCGTTCTGCATCGGATACCCATGATTCATGCGTTTCTCCTCCATTCGTTGTTTACGCTGCAGATCATGGACATGCGCTCGCTGTTCGATCTCGATAGCTTCTTGCATTCCGAGCATCCCTATATGCGATGGTCCTGCTGTAGCGCCCTAGCATATATCACATAAAACAATCAGTACAACATTCAGAATCATGTGTCGAAAGCTGTGATATAGGAAACTCACGAATTTAGCTACAGCCCTCTTCTTTGCATCTATCGCATTACCCATTGGGTTTCTCGACTCCGTCCTCATTGCGACATCATCGATAGTCTCCGACTCGTCGCCTATAATCCTAGTATTTCTGAGTCCAGTGTTAATCACTTCCATTCCATGGACTTCTACCAATTGTTCTTGGATTGCCGCTTGTTCCGCTGTTATTCGCTGGACATAGGATGATGATGTTGCGCTACTGTTCATTAATGCATATAAAAAAGCAGGTAACAGTAGTCAGTATCAAGACGATATAAAACATCCAGTATACATACCTCGTAGCCAATATCTTCGCATTCTTACTATACTTATTCTGCAACTCCCACACAGACATTTCCGATATCGGTGTCTGTTTGGGTTTGTGTACGAGAAAACCTGGCGGGACGGCTGATCTGTGAGTATTGTTGCGCGGTCTGCGGCGCGTAGGTGAAGTAGAACCTGAACGGTCTGAACGATTCGAGGGTGATGTTGGTGGAGAGGACATCGACATGGTTGGTGAGAAAGACATGATACTGACGTCCGGGTAATGTCGGGTAACGTCAAGCTGTGTCCAGGTAGCGTCCAAGTGATACCAAGGTATGCCTAGTGTTGTTCACGGTTGTGTAAAGCCAGTTGTTGAATCGTACGAGGTAAAATTACGAACAAAATCGTGGATTCGCTTCTTAATTTATAGGTATTCCGGCGCCTGTGATTTCCTTATTAGGGTGGTCGGTGCACGCTTGCCTCCCTTCTCTTCACTCGGTCACAGTCAATCTACAGTAATGCCATACAGTCAGTACAAAGCCTTCTTCTAGGAAACATAAGGATAGACTACACTATACAACCCATATATTAGACGTGTCTGCGTAGTGATCACAATGAAGAGACTCTGTCTTTCACTATCATCCAAGTACGCGCTCCATCCTCTCGTCTGCTCATTATCCCTATGACTCTGGGTTTCCCTGAACCGCGATGCATACTAAATATTGCGGAGGAGCCAGCGAATGTTTGGCCTATAAACAGAGCGGGCATGTAAGTGACCTCGAATTGAGGTAACAAGCATAGGTGACTTGCCTTTCTCCTCGCCTGTTCGATTACAAACGACGACGATGGTCCTTTTGCCGTTCTCACCCTCGTCATCTTCTTTGTCTAGAACAAAAGGGGTCCGGGAAGCATGCTGACTCGGAGATGATAGCTCTTCGGCTTGTACCCATAGTGGTTTTAACCTAGTAGCCCAAAATTCAACTGTGGTCCAATCGACGGACTCGATGAACCCTAATTCCTTCTCGTTCTTGCAATAATGCATCCTGACCCCTGAATCTAACCACGCATTCAACAATACCACTACGTCCGCATTCTCCTTCATCGCATACTCCGCAATCTCGTACGGCCGTCCCCTAGCCTTCCAATCGGCTGGCGGCTGCGCGTTGAGGTCCATACAGATTCCCAGTGTGAGTTTACCGATCGGTGCAGGGAGGTCGAAGGAGGTAAAGCCGAAACCTGCCTTTGCCCAAGTCCTATCGGTAATGAACAAGTTTGTCTTTCGATAGTTGCCAATGAAATCCCCGTTAGGACCGTAGAAGATTGCACTGTTAGCGCCTATAATCTTGGACGGAATCGATGTCGCCGCAGTTGCGTCTGCTGTTTTAGTTGAGACACCTGTGTGTATAATTGTCTGTGTCCAGATCTGGGATTTGGAGGCTAGATCTATCGTTCCAGGCCTATGGCGTTCATAATCCAACAGTCGTTCCGGATACCCAGCCAAAACATAACATCCCAGCCTCCGAGCAAGGCTGGCGCACATCTGCGACGTGGGACCTTCTTTCGGGAGTTCGAGGTAGGGTAATATCTCATCAGAATCTTCAAAGACGTAGCCTGGTCATCAAATACTACTCAGTATAAGCACGTAAGAAAGGATGGTTCCAGAATACCTGACAAGATCATCTCTGGAAAACACAGCAAGTCGATGGACTTTGGTTCAATTCTACACGCACAAACGCATACACGCATCAGTATAAAAGATTATCAATACGGCGGAAAACGAACGTACACAGAGCACAATTCCTTCGCCCTCAATGCATTAGCTTTGACCTGGCCCCACTTTTTGGATCATTGAATATTTCGGTTGGTGCATCCGTGGTACGTACTAGATGGTTGAAGAAAAGAGACGAAGTCGGAAGTCGGAAAAAGGTAGCGGATGCTTCGGCGAAACGATAAGCATTTGAACAGCCCTACTATTCAACCTCTCTTCTCAAAGATAATACAACCAACTAGTAGCAATCATCTCCTAAACAGTTCGTTATTTTCCTGATGATAAAGTACTTTTCTCTTCAGATTTCATCCTCTTCCTGCCAGCCTTACCTCCTACTTCCTTCTTCTTACCCGGTTCTCAATGGAGCCAGCGGAATGAGATGTCAGAGTAAAAATTAGTTCAATTTATTGTTAGTAGTTGCTGGAACGGTAGATTTGCTTCGATTGAAGGGTCATAAAGTTTGAAGAGCGTAAAACGATTCCGGATTCCCAGGCCTGATATATAGGCTTGCAGCTACAAATGACTGGTGAGCTGAACGGTTTGATTTCTGCAGCTGGACGACAACACAATTCACACGATACCAAGCTGGATATTGCGTTTACCGGGCAACCTGAGGGAAGTAATTGCTTACACTTTGACATCGCAAAGGCAGTTGCTGTTTCTAATAACTACCACTCCGAGGTCGGAGTTTGTAGTTCAGAAATTCGCAATATCGTGTTACAGGTATCAATTTGAGTCCTAGGTACTCACGCACCAAAACAAAGTCTGGGGCACTGATAACCTCGAAATTCCAGCAATATAGATTATTCACAGGCATGTATTCCAATTTTCCTCCACCTACTACCGAGTCCGAAAATCCCCCTTGCAGAAGTAGTTCCAGCGTTTCATGATCAGAAGGGAAGGGAAAGATTCAATCCTTGCAGACGTGAAAACTCTTGCACAGAACGGAAGATTGTCCATAAGAACTGTCGAGAAGTTGGTTACAATATAATTTACGCCTAGGAACCCATAGGAGACAAGAAATAGCAAGCCTACTGAGCTATCCCAGTCCCAACAGTGACAATGGGGTCCTCAATTCTTTCCACAACCTTGGGATACAGTTATAAGTAACTAGAGAAGGTTGTTTCTAGAATACACACCTTGGTGACTGTAATTCCAAAACCTTCCGACCCATGATAAGAACCTTGGGACTGAGCACTTACTGCCTCGAAAGTCTTCGCGCTCTCAAGCTCATATATTTCGGGTGCACTCATTACCTATCAGAAAAAATTTTCGGTTCCCAGACGACCCGCCCAATGAAATCATGCGACGTACACTATGGGAATTGTCCGCGAATCGTAGGCTAGTCTAATACAAGTGTTGATAGCTGGAAATTTTCCGCCGGTTATTTGAAATACTCACATGTCTTACGGCATCTCCCCTTGTTGATGTAGGATCCATCGCGTTTCTGTAAGCAGCAGACTGTGAAGCATTTTGACTAGAGTTCAGAATCCGGGAACGAGCATTCAAGTTAGACATCAAGCAGTTGGTGTAAAGCTTTGATAATGAGAGGTCCCAGAGGAAATTGCTATGAATGGATAAATTCATATCGATTTCGCAGTCGAAAGTTTCGTTAACTTACAGTGCCGTATGCTATGATAATGGACATTAAGCGGTTCAAATACGCAGAAAAAGACTATCCACATACCGGTAAAGCCATAAAGAAAGCTACATCACCAATAGCACATATCGCACTGGTGAGGGAAAAGTGTAAGCTCCTGCTGAATCGAGCATCATAAGCTTCGTACGTTATCATACCCGTCTGCACAGTCACTGTATGCGGTTAAGATCTTACAAAAACCAAATTTTCATAGACGATACTTACTTCTTATAAGTTTATCTATCGCTGTGTCCGTCATACCAAAGCCAGTCTTGCGTTTTGACTAGTACAAAAGGAGCGGAACCTGAATCAGTGTGAGGTCAGAACCCAACAATTGCATATGCACACACCAGGCTCCGAACCAAAGTGAAGGTAATGAGTAGATCCGCGACGCAAGACGGGATAAACCACAGAAGAGCGGACCAGTGTAGTTCTGGTTTCTTGATGAAGAGCTTGAGGATGGCGATTTTTACCCCCGTTATGAAACCCCCCACTGTTAGGTCGCGAAGTTTCGTGAACTTGGAAAATTAGAAGCAGATACTTCTCTACCTACCGGTAGACGCCAGTGCGAGTACTATAATAATGATCGGGACAAAATATGACTGGGTGATTTTGTTGATTCTCCAGGCGAAGAAGCATTGAATGGGCGCTGAAATGAGAACCTGTCTACTTTCAGCCACAATCTATCCTTGATGAGAAGTTGTTGAGCTTACTATAACGATTGGCTCTGCGATACGAGCAATGCCGAGTGAGCTGATAGGAACCCTAAAAGGATACCGACTAACCAGTCATGAAAACTAATTTTCTCACTCAGTTATTCCACATGGAGGATTTTCTAGAATTCAAACTCACGAACAGGGAAGTTTGCCACTGCCTTCGCAGTTCCTGCAATGAAGCGTATTAGTTAATGAAAGAACGCGTGAATTCATATAAGCAACGTACCATATTCTGTTATCAAAGGCTGATACATCATAGCCATGTCAAGAATCGTGTTCGCGGTTTCCATTACGAAAAGGTATGCCACCTTAGTTCAGATATTATCAGCTGTCCGTTTGGCAGTAGCGGTTGTTGCCATTGGTTATCACTCACTAAGAGCCGAATCCAGAGTGCATCGCTGCAGAATTTGCGTCGTCAATGTGGAAATACTGTTGTATTTTCGACGCAAAAAGACTCACGATTTGTAGGTTTGGAAGTAAAAATACATCTGTAAAATTGGTTTTCCTCGGAGAAACCTCATTCCGCTTTCTGACAAACCTGGTTGAGTAAAACCTACGTGATGTTGGGCTTTGTGTCAATGAACTCCTCGAGAATATATGGAGGGCGGCCAGCTACTCACACCGTACAAGATCATGTTGAGATACACTCCAATAAGCATCGGCCCAAATCTAGCGAAGCTTAGTGTATCGGCTTTCGCAACTTTGCTAATACACGCACGACAGTGTGACATTGTATACCGGAGCGTCAGCCATCTCGGCGAAGTTCGACAGGCGGGTCCTACAAAACGTTTACAAGCGTTGGAGGGCGCGATCTTGAAGAATACCAATGCGGGGAAAGGGATGAGGAGCACGGTCTCATCCGCAATTATACCATCTGCTTAAGAGGAAGTTGGAAGTTTCGATGCTGTATTTGGGTACATGTGCCATGCCGCTGAAAGACAGCATGACCATTCAAACTAAGCTGGTTCGAATCTTGAGAATGTTCGGAACCGTTGTAAACCGTTGAATAAAGACCTCTGAAGTTCCTCACCGGCCGAAACACAAGGAACACGCAGAAACCTGGCCGATCCCATCATCGTAACTTCCATGCTTCCTCAAGGGAAAGCGAAAATTAGGCTTCTCCTGTTGTTGTTGTTCTTTCCCAATAATGGTTTGAGATGGACTTTGAATGTTCAAATTACTAGAAAGCAAGAAATTCTCGAAGACGTGACACAGGAGAGACCAGCATGGATCGCGACGGCAGAACAACATTTACATTCTGATTGTTGGCAAGAGTATGTAACGTGCACATATGCACTTACTGCGCCTGTGAGACTCACCGGGGAAACGTCGTAATTCATATTATTCCCTTAGTTTTCCCCAAACTTCCCAAGCGCGTAAACGAGGACTGGCGATCTCAGACTGTGATTATGGCCCCCGCCCTCCTTGTCGGCTGGATTGAAAGAATAGCTGAAAGATGTTCATTGGTACCTAGGCCTCGAGCCCATCATGGCACAGGCACATAGGTGGAACATTCAGATAGATCCGTTACATGATTAGCGGTAGAGACCATTTCGTCTCGATAGATAGGTACGCGACGGTGTGTCGTTGGGTTATCATTACATTTGAGTGGGTATCAAGTTCGGTCCCCGATGCACGTCGCAAGACTCAACAACAAGATAAGACGATTTGGACCACCAGCATGTAATGATACCGGACCGACAATTCTAAGCTACAATCATGAGCAGTAAAATAAACCAAGATAAATGCTACGCTTTCACTTTCTCTCCCACTGCAAGCCAAGAGTCGTGTTCAATCAGCGCAGATATATGGCTTCAACACAGGGTTTCAATCCAGTGCGATTTTCGGATCGCCTGAAGCACGGACGCGCTTTAGCTGAAGATGTATGGTCAATCTACAAGTGTGTGTCGGAAACCAGATATCTATGTCGACCTAGCTGAACTCTAGACATTCACAGCGCCGCGAACCTTCCTGCAGACTGCATTAACCTTGGGCAAGGCTATATGAACTTCGCGCCACCACAGTGGGTCACGAATGCCGCCAAGGAGGCTCTAGGTGTCGTTGCTGCAAATCATTATTCTCATCCGAAAGGCCGAATGCGTCTGCGGCAAGCCCTCAAGAAAGTATATGATCCTCAACTTGAACGCGACTTGGACGTCGAAAAGGAGATTCTTGTAACCAGCGGTGCCAATGAAGGTGCGTCTATTTGTCTATCGCTGTCAACAATCATCTACAGATTCTTTTTCAGGTCAATACGCCGTATTCACTGCCTTCTTGGAACCAGGAGACGAAGTTGTCATGTTTGAGCCCTTCTTCGATCAATATCTGGCTTCGATTACATTCAATGGTGGCATACCTGTCTATGTTCCTCTTCACCCTCCCGCCGATGCAACTGGCAAATTTTCAAATAATGAATGGAAAATTAACCCCGATGAACTTAGGTGATCAAAAGGTGTCTGTCTGCTTTGTTCCTGCTCATATATATTTCATAGATCCGCTATCACACCTCGTACGAAAATGATCATCGTGAATACACCTCACAATCCCGTAGGAAAGGTGTTTACAAGAGCAGAGTTAGAAATCATTGCCGCTTTAGCAAAAGAACACAACCTACTAGTTATGTCAGACGAAGTGGTATGTACTTCCGCCGCTATAATTTAAGAGTGAGTCTAACATTTTTTTGTAGTACGATACACTAGTGTTTGATGGAAAAGAGCACGTTAGAATTGCAACCCTCCCAGGAATGTGGGACCGCACTGTGACGGTTGGTTCTGCTGGAAGTATGTATCACCATTATGTTTTATAGTACCCTAATATCTGTCGTTATTTCTAGAAAGCTTTGCGGCTACTGGTTGGAGAGTAGGCTGGCTTTTTGGACCAGAATATATTACCAGACCAACTCTAGCTGCCACAACACGGATTGTTTTCTGCTCAAACTCCCCATTGCAGGAAGCTGCTGCTGCTGGCCTCGAGCAAGTACAGGAGCGCAAATTTTTCCAGATTCAAACTGCACAGTATGCTGAGAGACGGAATGTTTTGACAAAATGCTTTGATTCATTAGGACTTCCTTACACTAACCCGGAAGGCAGCTACTTCATACTCCTAGTAAGTTCTTACACGTTTGTGTCTTGAACCCACACCGATGTAATCGCAACCCTTCTTTAGGATATCTCTCGGGTCAAGTTCCCGGAGGACTATTCCTTCCCTGAAAGCGTGCTTGAAAGAGGGCGGGACTTCAAGTAAGGCTTGGCCTCAGTCATGTCACCTTACTTGCTAAATGTCTATGCTCAGAGCTTGTTGGTTCATTGCGATAGAAATCGGTGTGTCTTCTATACCCGTCAGCGAGGCGAGCCCCATCAGATTACTTAATCGAAAGGATACTGAAATTTTCAACCCTAGTTTTACTGCCTAGAGCACGCCAACATTGGGGAGGTGTATGCTCGATTCGCGTTCTGTAAAGATTTAGATACTCTAAGGCATGCTACTGAGCGTCTGGAAAAGCTCAGACAATATATTGCCTAACGGTTCGATAGTACATATCTCAAATCCAACCCTTGCCTAGTTGAGTCTACGTTGAAGTTAACGGTAAGTCTGCGACCGCTGGTGACTGTTCCAGAGACCAAAGACGGTCCACAATCCGGGACAAGTTTTCGTCTCGCGAAAGTGAAGGGCAATCATAGTATGTTGGGTTTGTGGCCACCCTATGTGCGAGGAAGGTGAAAGATAGCGCTTCCATGACGTGCTGTTTGCTCTTCAGATATGCTTGTTTTCGTGCTAGTCGGAACCATTCGTCTAATAATCCATTTTCAAGAAGTTTGGATTCCAACGGCAAACCCTCCGTCAAGAACCGTACGTACGTGTCCCTGACTTCCGCTTGACAGAATAAGTGAAATTGCCCAAAACCAGAATGCCTTACAGCCCGACCTTGCATTCGGGCGAGTTCCGTCAGATCATAGTCCCGAAGGTGTTGTTCGTCCCCCTCAGATGCCAATCGCACATACTGTGTGCCCATCACAACAACTGCAGCAGCACGGACAGGTAACGACCAGCATGATTCCCGTGGGACAATTAGGACGCGTACAATTCCTTCAGCGTATAGCTGGAGCATGAGACTACGATCATTTCTCCTCATCCCGTCGTAGAAGAACCCGACACCTTTCGATAAAAAGTCGGTCAGGGACATGTCTTCCAGACGCGTCAGATAATCTTCCTGGATGTATTCGTGTACTCCAGGTGGTAGATATCCCCGATCGGAGTGGTTCTCCAGAGCGCATTGGGTAAGAAGATCTAGAGCGGTGGCCCGACATTGATTTCTAGAGGAAACGAAAACAATGGCTGTGTCTTCTAATATGACCTGCCGGATAGCTGAATGCGTAGGTTTGGCCATAGCTTTAAACAAGGACCCAGAATGAGGGATAGTGAACGATTGCGTAGAAGTGACAAGAGACTGGCTGCGGTCGGTAGGACGAAAGCTGTGGAAGGCAAACTCATCTGCGTTCAACCAAGCAGCGAGATCTGCTGCATCGTTTAGCGAATTGGAGATGCCTAAGTATCGAGTCGGGGTCGTCTGAGTGGTGTGGCGCAACAGCGAAATACTCAGTTCATATGTACCATCCATTTCATCCAAATTCTCGCAGACGACCAGGTCGAGACCGAGAAGCGGCACTGTGGGATCCCATGACGAAATCGCTTTGTATAGGTGTTGGGCTGTAACAACCCTGATTGTTCGAGCGTTTGGTCGCTGCAAAAGATTCTTCTCGTTACTCGCCAGATCCAATGTGACATTGGACTTCCGCGACACCGAGCGAAGGTCCGAAATGATCTCTGTAGCGGCGCTCCGCCGAGGTGCAACAATCAGGATCCAAGAGGTTTTCGCTTGTAGAGCAGTCATCCTACAATCAAGCACAAGCATAAGATATAATAAAGCATGAAATAGATTAACACACCATATCGCTATATTAGCCATGATTGATTTACCACTGCCAGCAGGTGCAGAGAAGAGTGAATGGGACTTCGTTTTCGTCAGACTCCATAGAACCTGCGTCTGAAGGGAATTGAAATTATGCAAACGCCTGGAGAACATATCCTCGACTTCATGCATGCTCAAGGCTGCAAGAGGGAGCAACGGCAGATCAAGTAGGGGGGTTATGCTTTGAGCAGGGTGGGGCATTATGAGCTCGCCCAAAGAGATTTTGATCTCATTTTCAGCTCCCAACCATTTATCAGAGACACAGCGAATTGCAATGAACGGTGGCGTTTGTTTGTACGCGATCGGAATAATGAAGTCAATGCGCACTGTCTCTGTGTTTGGGCGTAGAATTAAACGGGACATCTGCAGAATATTTAATCCGTCATGATCTTCAATCCAGATCCAAAATGGTTCGGAGGGTCCATGTAGTCTGTTGTTCCACGTGAATGCCTTCGTGATGTGCACAACGACTTTCAGAATGTCGGATCCCAAAGGGCGGAGGTCGCTTTGGATTTGCACCGTAGGGAACTGTTTTGCGGCGCTCAGCAACGCATTTCCTTGGATTGCATTCAAATGAATCAGGTCTCCGAGTTCTTCAGCACTCATTGCAGCTAGCTCTGCCGGAGAATAGTCGTCTCCCCAGGTCTCCAGATGGTAGATAAGATCCGCTTTGAGGTCGAATTGCCTCAAGGGTTGATCAAATGGCCACAGCCGTTTCTCAATCGCCTTGCTTATACCCATCAGCACGGCAGAGACATTTGCCCATTTTCTACTGATGGAAATCTCTAGCAGTGCTCGTATGATGCGACCGCCGTTCTGAGCTACATATGCAGAGTCAGAGACTAGGGCAAAATCTTCAATTATATGTCTCGATATGAATGCTTGCAAGAGAATGTTCACTTTCCCTTCACTCGTGATCACTATACCATCCTAGCCAAAAGCAATTAGATCATGAGCATCGCTACAGAATAGTTGACTTACTTCGCCTTTAATTGGACCAATACCCTATCAAAGATGGAAGTGAGTGATGAGTATTGTGACTTATTAAGAAGATGATTCACCGAAACATCACAGGGAATGTTCTTCAGTAAGGTTTCGAGTTCACGTTCCTCGTTGTCTCTCGTCTGGATCTGGTTGAACTAGCAAAAGACGGATGTGATTAAATTATTGAAACAGGGAAACAACGGCAATACCTCAGTACTCTTACTCAACATTTCCAATACATCTGCTTCAGACATTTTGGGCCGAAAAATCTGATTGAAGATTTCGATTGACTGATGTTGAATATAATACCGTGCTGCGATACGTCCCAGGTCGGTGATACTGAAAGCTCCAGTCTGACGGTTGAACTCAATCATTCGGGCATCAGTTAGCTTCTGAGCGGCCTGCGTTACTAGCTCATTTCGTTTGCTTCCTAACATCGGATCGTCCATGACTGCGTTCCGATCGATCCCTGTGTTAGGTATAAGTAGAGGGTAGCTTTAGGTATTCTTGATACGAACCATAGACAAAAGGATTTTTGCGCATTCGGACAAAGAGATAGGTGTAACCTAGCCATTGTACGGCGTCGTTCGTATTAGCCACTGTGCCTAAAGCTATTTCTGCATTGAGAGAATCGATGATACCCTTATTGAACCTTGAGATTGTGATGAGCTTGCTACTGATACAGGAGCAAATGCTTAGCGGCTCACTGTGATTCAATGGGATTCTGAGAAAAAATGATAAAGAAGTGAGACCACTTGAAAAGGATTGATGATCACACCTGAGCAGTGACTGATTCTAGGTAATGTGCGAGTTTATCTTCCGAAGTACAGATGTAACCCTCCCCGCTGCTTTCTAAGCCAGGACGACCAGCTCGCCCGAATACTTGTAATACGTCCAGCACAGATAGATCAGTAAATTTGCCTTTGGAGCTATTATAGACCTGAGTTCCCTTGATAACGACTGAAACAGACGATTCTTAAACGAGACAACAATCATTTTAGAAGAGCAATTCTTACCCGCATGAGCTGGTAGATTGACACCCCAGGCAAGTGTAGCTGTGCAGAAGAGAACCTGGTGACAAAAGTCAATAAAGGGGGTTGATTTGGCTAAACAACCGACCTTGATAGCTCGGGCTTCGAACATGCTTTCCATCATATTTCTATCCGACCGCAGCATACCAGCATGATGAATTCCGAATCCATGATCAAAGAGCTGCTTCATTTCTTTATTTCTAGATTGAGAGATATCACGACGGAACAGAGACCATTGTGGGTGGTCTTCGCAACTGAAGTCATCGCTGGAACCCGCTGCAAGGGCAGCTTCTTGAATCGCTAGTGCTGATTTCACCGTTTCTTTCCGAGCATGCACAAAGACCATGACTTGATGTCCTTGAGCAACCAGCTCTGACACCTTTTCGAAAGCAACGCGATCCAAATTTTTTTTTGCCTGAGGGCTTCCAGGTTTACCTTTTATTCCCAAAAAGTGTTGCTCCAATGGGACAGGCCGGAAAGAGGAGTCAAAGTAAAAGAGACCCTTGTGTGTTGACACGCTATAAAATACGGTATTGGCTTCTACGAAGTTACAGCACAAGTTTGGACACACCTTAGGAAGTCTGCGACATCGATGTAGTTGGGAAGAGTAGCACTGAGGCCGACAATTCTGATCATCGATTGGGTTGATTCGACCTGGGAGCATCTTATGAATTAATGGGACGTAATTGTGATGAGACAACAGTGTTTACTTGACGGAGAGTCCTGGCTACAATGGTCTCAAGTACTGCTCCGCGTTCCTCGTTCAGAAGGTGGACTTCGTCGACGATGAGAAGCTTCAAGCTCTACAATCTATCAGCTATCAGAGCACCATAGTATCCATTATAACGCTAACCGATGCCAGTTCTCCCTCTCCTGTCGGCTTTCGGGTAACCACGTCCCATTTCTCTGGTGTTGTGACAATGATCTGGGTCTGAGCGATCTCAGTCTTTGTCATCTGCATATCACCTATACAATTTGTTAGACAGGGTATAGGCATCCTGGTACAAAAATCTCACCGGTCAATTCCCGTACTTGAATAGATAGCCACTTCAATCGCTTCTGAAATTTGCGTACAATTTCGGAAGCCAAAGCTTTCATTGGAGCACTGCAGGAAAGAAGGTTATGACCTCGATATTATCACGAAAACCATTGAGCAAGAAATTTACACATAGATGATTTTAAACGAGTCCCGGTCAATGGAGGCGCCAATGTTTATAGGTGCGGATAGGGAGTTGCGATGTTGATCTAGTACACGCAGAATAGTCAACATAGCGACATCCGTTTTTCCCTTGGAAAGGAAGTCAGTTTGGCAGGTATCAAGGATAATTATGGATCGCCGGCATGCCTACCGCACCAGTGGGAGCTGAGAGAATTATTCAATATGATATAGGAAGAAGTCGATGTTCGTACCACAGATGAGCATATTTTCGTTAGATCCATACGCAGTCGCATAAACTATCGATTGAATTCTGTTCAAAGTTTTATATCCAGGAAAACAACCTTTGGCTAACTCGTCAAGCTCAGATATCGACACGAGGTGTTCTGTCTGCTTCGGTGGAACTGGACGCGCTGGAGGAATTATTACTTCTTCGTAATCCTATAGTACAACAACACTGTCAGTCGGAAAGCGGGTAAAATGGATCACTCCATCTACCTCTTTCATATTTCGTTGCGTGCCCACTGGAAGCAGATATCGCGTGCCCAAATGAGAAAGAACATTGCCCTGGGAGACTGTTGATGAAGATGTGAATACATAAGGCAATGTTTCAGCTTCTGGCCCCGCAACGCCTGTGAACAACGGTCTTGCGGAGTTTTTCTGGATTTGTCGTTCGATGCGCAAGCGAGTTTGGTGTGGGTCAAAACTGAATTCATCAGCACCGGCGTGCATCTTCGAATTGGGAGGAGGCCCATCACGGTCTTGAAGCTTGAGCGCATAATCAGTATAATCAACGGCATGTTCGCCGACCACTCACTTCTTTCACCAGACTATACCGGTCTCTGATAATATCCACGACGAGTTCGATCGCATCTAAGCCAAATAGCTCAGCAAGTTCACCAGAAATTTCATCGTCGTGTCGTGGTGAAGTAAGGATAGATTTAAGAGAGCTCAAGAGATGTTCGACGTCCGGGTTCCTGAGAAGCTCGCGAAATTAGCCGTTCACGCAGATTGCGTTACGGATGATGGACACACACATGAGTATTCTTGAAAGAACTGTGCTCTGAAGAGTTTCTGGGCGGTTGTAGATATCAAGTACAGATGGCCAGACATCTACTTCAGTGCTATCCTCCCCTGAAATTGACGTGTCTGATACACATACGATTCAGCGGCGATGGTGAAAGAGCATGATAGCTTCGAATTACCTGCTGCTATTTCTTTCTGCAATCTTAGCACGAGTGTAAGTTAGGCATTGACTGACTTGAGTAAATCATATAAGGACCTTATCCACCCATCGATTGAGGAGGCATCGTCCCTAGCGAGATCGTTTGAGGACCCAATAAGAAATTCCAAGTGACCCGATATCCCTGAGTTCATTGAGGTACGAAAGCGAGGTCGAATTAGCGACCAGCGCTCGATTTTGCCTTCTGAACAAATAATATAATTTGGTCCGCGTTCTCTACAGACATCTCCAGAGTCTGTCAAACTCATATCTATAAAAACCTCTGCCCGTTTGACGTCGAAATTCTGCTGTTCATCACGAGCCGAAGTAACATCGCTGTGGTCATCTGGCCTCTTCCCCGTGGTCCACTCAAACGTGACAGAGGGTGGGTAATCCGAGAGAAGTGGAGCAAGAGTGGTTCTGCTCAATAGAATTCAGATGCTATAAAGGTCCTTCCTAGCAGCTTGCTCGTTGATATCAACCCGCTTCTCATTCAAGCTGGCTTTACGTGAACGTCCTTCACTATGTCGAACGAAAAGAATGAAAATAATCACCGAGAAGATGGGTTGGACTCGAACTTCGTGGACGAAGTTCAGGCTGCATCGGACTGTATGAAATTGCGAGGCCGAAAGCTTACAGCCATTCTATCATTTGTAGCTGGAACTGGCTTCATCCTCTTTGGGTCAGTAATTCATAACGCTCATATAAATCGCTTGTATCATTCATCGAATTCTTCAGATATGACCAGGGTGTTATGTCTGCGTTACTCACAGCTAATCAAGTATACAACGCAACATGATGATGAGGGAAAGTGATGATTGATGCGTACACATTGTAGTTCGAGAAAGTGTTTCCGCAAGTCAGTGCTCCGCATCCCAACCATGCTACTTTACAGAGCTTTCTGGTTGCCATCTATGTGCGTCTTTTGTGTGCAGAATAATGATCCTAACCGAAAGAAATCTAAGGAAATTGGATGCCTTGCAGGCGCACTACTAAATCTCGTCCTTGGAGATAAATTTGGTAGAAAGCGCACGATTGCTTTAGGTGTGCTTGATTCACAGACCATCTTTTAATCAATACATTATCGATACAAATAGGTTGTTTCATCATGTCCATTGGCGCGATTATCCAGGCAGCATCTTTCAGTTATGCACAGATCATTGTTGCTCGCATTATCACAGGTGTGGGCAATGGGCTGAATGTAAGATGATCCATCTCGCTGCCCTGTTCTCTCATGCTTGATTGTCAGACGTCAAGTGTGCCTGCATACCAAGCCGAGTGAATCTCATTGCTTTGCGATGGTGAATTTGAAATTATCGCTCACCGTGCTTTGAATATGCTAGATGCTCCCCACCTCATCAACGTGGTAGTTTAATAATGATAGAGGGAAGCTTGATCACATTGGGTGTCATGATCTCGTGAGCAAGCCCTTTCTTCTCTTCTTACAGCAGTAACTCACCACTATATAGTTATGTGAGTCTTTATTTCCGCCATATGTTGATCAATCATTGAAGTTGACGCGACATCAGTGGATAGATTTTGCACTGTGAGTTTCGTGATCTGTCTGTACTGTCTTTAGATTGATCATATTGTGGTGAAGTTTCTGGGCTTCAGGGTCTTCCGCGCAATGGAGGGTTCCTATAGCACTACAGATCTTGTTCGCTCTGATCGTCGCTTTCACGTTGCCAGTCGTAAGTTCTGATATCCCCAAAGTCTGCCAAAAATTCTGCCATTCATGATCTTTCTAATCAGCTTCCCGAATCTCCCCGTTGTATGTCTAACTTATAGAATAACTTCTCGATAATTAACTCCTTTTTGTGTAGGGCTTATGAAAGCTGGGCGACCGGCTGAGGCTTTGGCCGTCATTTCCGCCTTGGAAGACAAACCTTACACGGATACTGCAGTACGAACAACATTTCACGCCATCAAAGAAGCGGTCGCTCTGGAAGGCTCCAGCCTACATGAACCAGGCCTCTCAAAGAAGACTTCCCTGAGCGAACTTTTCACTGGCGGAAGGAGTCAAAATTTCAGACGGGTTGCCTTGGGGGTGATCATTCAATGTTTCCAGCAAGTAAGCCGTTGCGCCGTTGCTCTGCATGATTTTTACGATTTCCTGCTATCCAAGATCACAGGCATTAACCTCATAACATATTATGCAGTGGGTCTTTCGTATGCGTGTCAAACTGGTTGAACACTAACCCTTCTTTGAAGACAATCCTCTTCGAACGCCTTGGTATCAATGATGTTAAATCCCGGATCTTAGCAGCATGCAATGGCACTGAATATTTTTTGGCTTCTCTTGTTGCAATTTTCCTCATTGATCGTGTTGGACGACGGAAACTCATGATATTCGGCGGCGTTGGCCAGTGCCTCACAATGGTTCTCCTTGCTGTGTTGGGAAGCATCAATAACTCAGCGGCTGATATTGTCAGTGCTGTCCTCCTATTCGTATTCAACTCTTTCTTTGCAGTTGGATGGTTAGGGATGACGTGGCTCTATGTAAGCTCTGTGATCACGTCTCTTGGAAAGCATTCACTTGATCATATCCCAGCCTGCAGAAATAGTCGGTTTACGAATGAGGGGACCAGCTAATGCCCTAAGTACGGTAAGCGCTCAAGTGGCGATCATCATTTAGATTTTGTTCTTAATATCCGTTAAGGCCAGTAACTGGACGTTCAACTTTTTAGGTAAATCTGCGTCTGTCCAGACTCAACTTCCTTTCTGAATGCCCCAACTAGTGGTCATGATTGCAGGTCCCGCATTCCAAAACATATCATGGAGAACGTATATCGTTTTCGCCGCTTTGAATGCCTTCATCATCCCTATCGTGTACTTCTTTTTCCCGGAGACTGCAGGAAGGTCGTTGGAAGGTGGGTTGCTGCGATGTTGTTCTCATTGTGAGCGCTTCGAACTATAATCTTCTTCCTATCTTCAGACATGGACGTGGTATTTGCCCTTGCATACTTGGAGAAAGTATCGCCCGTCACCGTATCTTTGCGGAAGGATGTACCTCCGGCAGGATCTGCAGCGGCTGAGCGAATTCTGGGGTTTCAAACGGTCTCCGCTTCCGAATCTAATAGTGAGGAAGTTTTGCCTAGGGAAGTCGGAGAAACAGAAGGGGATTTGAAAGAGACCTAAGATTGATTACCCAAAATGCTATCACTTCTAATTGTAATGAAGAAGAATGACTATATAAGTGTGTAGAAGTATGTAGATTGCTGAGAAGTCGACCCTATCACTACATCTTTCGGAAATATCATTGTAGGGAGTTATGAGGGACAGCAGTAACTCTAGCGTTTCGCCATCTTTGCCGATCTAGCTCAGCCATTGCAAGACGATATGCAGAGTGCTTGTGTGGAGTTGAAGTATCTTTGTCAATCTGAATCGGCCGAAATAAGTTACCGAAGCGGGATGGAGGCCAGACTACGGTGACCAGTCGTGATTCAATAAGGGCCAGCGGTACCTAAAATACTTTACTTTCAGTGAAGATACAAGGAGTGAAGGTTGAAAACTTACAGGACCGAATCGATTGCTGTCATCACTATGAAAAGGCTCATCACCTTAACAAGAGGAACGTTTCCATCAATTCTCAGGTGGTCCAAATTTCAACATCCAACGCACCTTCAATCCAAGCCTGTCCCTGGGGCACAACAATCTCGGGGTCGGGGTATGGTGGCAAAGTTTTGACACGATCTCCTGCAAGAGCAATGATCCTCTTCACAAGCACACGATTGGGATCTTCCGGGGAGCTTATTGTGGAACCAATAGTCAGCTAATTATGAAAAGAAAAAACGCGGAATGCGCACACCAAAGGGCAACGATATCACCTCTGTGGTAGTCTCGCTTGGTATGAATTGCATATCGATTGAATAGACCTACATCCCTCCACAATGACGAGTCAGGGTTTAGCGTTGGCTGAGCCAGAGACCGGAGCCAGTACCAGTGCTAGTAAGTGACGGCTTCATATTTAGACCAAGAGTCTACAAACCTGCATACTACGCCCAGAAACAATCTTCAGATAGTAAAAATAGTACGAGACTACAAATACAGTTGGAAACCAATAGATGTAGGTCCGAACAGATGTCACCAAAGATTTTAATGGAGGGGCAAAGTTATGCCATGAGCGGGTCTGACGGTGTAGTATTGCACTAGGACGCATCCCAAGCCAGCATACGGAGAGCGGTTGAAGAGAGGAGCGACGAGCGGCAGGCATGTCACATGACCATTTTGATTTCTCATCTTCCTCAGTGATTGTCTCCTAATTATAACCTATTCCTATTTCTATTCTCATTTCTACTCCTTCTTATGTTGGAGGTGGACGAGGTATTTAAATTGGGGAACCGCAGACTCGACCTTCATTAACTTTTTCTTTCCGTCTAGGTGGTTTCCAGTTTTAATGAATTGACAGTTCGATACGAGAACGATACCGCTTTACAGCACTCCTTTGCCAAAGAAATTGATCTGGCCGAAGGTACTGTTCAATTCCTTTACATGTATACTTCGCTTAATTTACTCAGAGGAGGAGCCTTTGCTGAAGAAGTCCCAAAGGCGCTTCGTTTTGTTTCCCATTCAATTTAAAGAGGTCAGGCTTTTCAATTCATCTAGTCAGAGCTGCGTATCATATTCGAATGTTCTGTTTCAGATATGGCAGATGTACAAGATGGCAGAGGCCTCGTTCTGGACGTCGGAAGAGATAGACCTCACTCATGATCTTGTCGACTGGAACGAGCGTTTAACAAACAACGATCGCCATTTTATTACTCACGTTCTGGCATTTTTTGCCGCCTCTGACGGTATTGTGAACGAAAACTTGGTGGAGCGCTTCTCAAATGAAGTGCAGGCAGCTGAAGCGCGTTGTTTTTACGGGTTCCAGATAATGATAGAAAACATACATTCCGAAACTTACTCTTTGCTTATCGACACCTACGTCAAGGATATCAATCAACGTGAATACCTCTTCAACGCCGTAGAAACAATACCTTGTATCAAACGCAAAGCCGACTGGGCCCTCAGATGGATATCGGATAAACGAAGTACTTTTGCAGAGAGACTGGTGGCATTTGCCGCGGTCGAGGGCATTTTCTTTTCCGGGTCGTTTGCCTCCATATTTTGGCTCAAGAAGCGTGGTCTCATGCCCGGGCTAACTTACTCAAACGAGCTCATCAGTCGAGATGAAGGTTTACACACCGACTTTGCATGTCTCCTTTTCAGTCATCTGAAACGTCGCCCCCACTCAAATATCATAATGAAAATAATCACAGAAGCGGTCACTATTGAACAAGACTTCCTGACTGGTATGTTTGTGTATTAAGTTTCAATAGATAAACTAACTCACATTTCATTGGAGATGCTCTTCCTGTATCACTCATAGGCATGAATGCCACATTGATGCGACAGTACATTGAATTTGTCGCAGATCGACTCCTGGTCGCTTTGGGTCATGAAAAATACTACCATTCCACCAATCCTTTTGACTTCATGGACATGATATCATTACAAGGCAAAACCAACTTTTTTGAGAAGCGGGTCTCTGAATACTCGAAAGCTAACATACAACATTCCACAATCTCTTCTGCTCCAAATCCTGAACCTGCTAGGACTTTGTATGTCATCTCTATTCTTGCTCGATCATTGAACTGATGATTATCTCTACTCTAGCACGTTGAATGAAGAATTTTAAAATTTCAATCACATAATTGCGGTTGTTCTTGCGGCGTTGTACACCTGCACTCACCCATCTCACTTATTTGTATCATTTGTGCATTTTTGGTAAACCGTCGTCGTCTATATAATGTTAATAGACTATATACATACTGTAATGACCTCCCAGTATCGTTGTACTCAGTGACAATGCAACCCCACTCTAAACATCTTTCATTTCTTGGAGATATGAACCACTGATGAATGGGGGCAGTATCAGAAATTCCAGGAAAACTTAGGCAAACAAAAGGCACACTTACCATCTTCATCTTCTAACACATGGTCAAGACCAACTTTTTGTCCTCTTGAGTGCTTGGCACTTGATCCCCAAACGATGGCACTTGGAAAGAGGAAGACCTAAGTTGGATTACCAGTCATCATCAAAACACTCACTATTTCATTTGCTTAGCGATCTCCTTGTGAATGGCACTACAGAAGTCACCGACGGTACATTTTCCATGCCGTAGTACCACCGGCGCACTATAATCTGGAGCCAATCCTCGCGGTTTAGTGTAGATTCGTACAAGATCCAGTGCTTTCCACATTGAATCAATCAACTCGTCGATATTAAGCCACTCTTTTGATGACACTGGGACGGAATTCGGTATCTTGTATCTATGTATCGCTAAGTGAGACGGATGTGAGTCATGGGTAGAAGCACACGCACAATAGATCGATCTCCTCTATAGAAATCGCGTCGATCTGCATCGTTTTTCATACAGTAACTGTTGAAACAAGAGAAATATGAAGCACCTTATTGAGAACCTGAAGTGTGTGTCAGCAGATCAACGAAATAAGACACTGGAGTGCCCTCACATAAAGGGCCGGAATATAAACACGATTCCCTTCTATCACATCTACTAGGTCGTCTGCGGTTGCATTAGGTTCTCGAATAGCAACATCCGCGTTGTTAATCTTGTACTCGCTCAGAACAGCTTTGATCTCGTCGTGATCAATTTTTGTTAAGGGAACAGTATTGGTGATAGCAATACCACCACGCTCTTTCTTGCGAACAAGTACAGCTGGTGGTCGCTTATTCAGTCGAATGCCGAAACCTTCGAGTTCAGTTTCGATAATTTTCTTGTCGCCCAGGGGTTTGAGAACGTCCAGAACGATGAAAATGAGATTGCAGGTGCGAGCGACTACGTGCAGATATTTGGTTGGACTGGATAAGCAGAGTGCAGTATAGCGGAGAGCATACCAGCGATGACTATTTGATTTTGTCAACACTTTGGATACAAGTTCAAGGTGACACTCACCTTGTCGACCTCTACCGCGACCATCATTCGCTCCTTCTATGATCCCAGCTAGGTAAAATATCAGCCTCATCAGCGGAATTTTGTTGTATCGTCGAAGATCTTACGCAAGTCGAGGATCTGAATGGGAGCTCCGTGAACTTTCAGAGTTCCAGGAACAGTGGTGAGCGTGGTGAAGTCAATTTCTGAAATCTCCGAGTGTGTCCCAGTCAATTTTGACATCAATGTTGACTGCAAGTCGCGATGAGGATCGAATGACTGAATTTACTTCCACCATATACCTTCCCTACGGACGGAAAGCCCACGAATCCAACAGAAGCTACTCCTGTTCTTCGGGTAAATGAGTTGCCTGAAAATAAGTATCAGAGATCTTGTGCCCTACTTACCTTGCAACGTCAAAACCAACTCCTCCACCTCCACCACTGCTTCCGGACGACGGTGCTATCAGTTCCCGCCTGAGTTTCGCAAGTTTTGCTTTTAGTTGTCCAAGATGATAGCTCGTGGCCTTGTTCTTTTGGGCTGCCGTATATCTTTTAGAGGATGTTCAACTAGTGAAAACCGCATACTTTTGGCCTGTGAAGAGATACGTTGAGTTACCGATAATCATGGTTTAATTCGTTTTTACCATTTCATCTTCGATTTCCTGCAAGTGCAAATATGTGAAAATATTGCGGATGAAAAGTTGATAAAGGGATATACTTTTATTTTCTGAACTGTAGTCATTGTGTCGTTCAATTATTGTCGTCTGTGGCGGTGCGGCAACTGCCGAGCGTTATACCGTTGCGAAGCGTGGGTTGTTATAATTTGTTAGTTTCTCCCCATCGTTCAACATTCGTCGTTGTCTTTGCTGTTAGTTCACTCTTTCCTCAAGTTCACCGCCACTCTCTACAATCGGCCTATGCGACTGGCTCGCTCTCACTGTCCTTGATAACAGCACTCCGACTGCATCTTCACCCTCCCACTTACCAGAAATAATGTGTAGTGGTCCTAAATGGAAGCGAGAGATTGTACCAGACCATAAGGTAGACATTCTTCTACTTTTCTCGACGCTTTCTGATGCTAAACCTCTATCTGTTAGTTCGACTTCGTAGATACTCGCGAATTTACCGACAATGGCTTTATTATGCGAATGAAGTACGTCTCATCCCTAATTCTCCCTTCATTTAACAGCCTTCAATGTTTTCAGATATCTATGGCTCTACATCATCGTACTCAAGTCCTTCTTGGTCTATGTATCCGATATCTTTACCGCTATCACCATGTTGACGACTACCTCTTGGTCCAACGAAATTTTCAACAACTGCCAGCAATTCGGTTGTGTGAGCATTCCATACAATACTGGGAAATGGCTGTTCGTTGGCTGTATCATTTTCTCGTTTTTGCTGGTAATCATAGTGTGACTACGGCTATTGATCTAGTGCTAACATCGGCTGCCTTAGCTCGCATACGAGACTCGTAAATCCAAGAAGATCATTGCCAGCAGGGATATCTCCTACGCTTTCACAAATGTCATGGCTCAGCACTACTACTCCCTTCGTGCGTCTTAGACGATTCTCTCCGACTGATGTTCATGATTTTTCAGGATCCTATGACCATTTCTGTTTCTTCGACCATATCAGCAACTCCACCAAACTGAGCGATGATTTTGCCTTCTTCGTCTTCTTCACTTTCAAGAGTGCGTTTTTTTCTTTTGCCTGATATGCATCAAATCGAAATTCAACATTGTTTAGGCTGGAAGCGGGTCTTGTTGGCTGATGGACCACGTCAGACGATCAATGGCCTCACACTCTATGCTATATACTTAGCACACAAAGACGAAGGTCATTGGTACGATGTGAGCAAATACTTCAAAGATAACAGTATATCTACATCGGCTTTGACGGTGACAACTTTCTTCACCGTTGTCGTGTTCGCTGGTTCTCTGCTTCTTCTCATCGTGGCTGGTATCTGTTACATACCTCTACTTGCTCACATCCGTGGTAACCTCAAGGTGATTTCACTCGTTGGCTCTTGTTACATACTTGCTTAAATCTATTCATGTATCCGTACACAGGAATACTGCTGTCATAAAGTAGACAAGGTTAGTGCCTCACCGCTACGTTTGCCATTCTCCGTCTGACGTCCTGTCACCAGCGAATTGACACTGTCATCAAGCGGCGAATGAAGCAGCGCCTGGTCGATGCTGCAAAGCTTGCGAAGAAGGAGGCTATGGGCGATTTCTCTCACTTAAAGAACAAAAAGGGAGAGATAGTCGGAAAACCTCTACCTCAACCTACACTTCCTAACTTGTCTGTCGACGACGATGACGATCGATCATCCATCCGTACTCGCGGCCCACCTCCCAGCACGTATACCCAAGATTCAAATTATTACTATTATGATAAAGGTGGTGCATATCCTCCCCCCATGCCAGCCTACAATCCATATTCCGCCAATCAGCCTGCTGGGTCCTACGCGTATATTAATCCCTCGCAACCTGCATTATCGCGCGAGGATTATCAACCTGGATACGAAGAGGATGATACAACAGGCCTAGCTGTTGCGGCTGCACCGTTCGCGCAACAATCTCAGACTCATCTCAACGCACATTCTTCGTCTTTGACTAATCCCTATAGTCCTGGACCCACTGGTGGGACAGGCTTCGATGCTCATGATGTGTATCAGGGACGTGATTCCCGCTCTCCGGAGTATGATGGGCTGGCATATCGCTCCAACTCGCATTCCGAACACTCCGAAGGGTTGGCATACGACCAGGACTTTGCCAATCCGCAGCCGCAGCAAGAGGTCCACCATCAGGATTATGCCTCGCATCATGATATGCAGTACTCTGTTGGCGCATACCATCAGGACTATTCTACCTCTCAGCCTTATGGTGCATACGCTACACCACAGCCCAGGAATAACAATGGTGGGGCCCATGGATATGCTGTTTAGTTGGGACATTCTTTCTTCTATCCCGCTTTCTTCTTTCTTGTTCAAAGTTTCCTTCACGCTGCGTAATATATATGTACAACAGATGGATTATAACAATATAATACGCATTAGATCCATGAAATGTCCATCCATTACACGAGAAGATAATGGGAGCATATATAAAAGAACAATAATGCCTTGGTGAGGTTGAAAAATCTAACTTAGTTTACTCCACACAACGATGATAATGAGGAAGACGAGGATGGTAATGATAGCACCCGTCACGAAGCGTTGCTGGTACATCCTAGAATTACCAGAAGCTAGGGTTAATAAATGTTCTCGGATTCAGAAAGAAGTGTAGTATATGTCTACCTTCTAATCATGCTCGTCAGCTTATTTGAGGCGCGAGCAATCGAGTTGTTCGCCATTTCCAGCTAAGTGATTGTATTCAGAGGGCGAACGAACACCCAGGTACCATTACTCACTGTATTCCTAGAATTCTCAATCTGTTCTCGTTGAACTCGAAGGTTCGATAAGATGCCAGCCCCCTGCTCTTCGGTCTCTAACGCGAGCCTGTGCGAGTCCTGCAATCGTTTGGTGCCGTCCTCCAGTAATGTTGTACCAGCAAGCAAACGAGAACGATCACTAGAGGATCCATAGGGATCATCTGAGGAATAATCCGGACGAGGTGTCGAAGATGCTAGAAGGCTAGACCGAGCGAGTTGGGCAGAAAGGTCCTTGAACGTCTTTTTGTACCGGGAAAGATCAGCTTTGGCGACCTTGAGACGATTGTGGTACTGCGGCCGTATGGATTGTGGAATACCCTGAATTTCAATGTCCATTTGGGAAACCTGTAGAGGCAATAAGAAAGCTATCGTGTATACAGCACTATAAGGACCTACCATTTCATCAGCCTCGTCCACTTCCATTTCTACCCGCCGTAATGATGCTTTACGCTGTTCTTTACGGTGTTCTTAGACAGTAAATTGGAAAAGAAATAAGTTGGCTCACCACCATCCTGATTCTCATCTCCTTCCAACTTTTCGCGAATTGTTTCGATGAATTGCTTGAAATCCTGCTCGTAGGAGTCGAAGAGAGCAGTAGGCGAGGTATCCATTTCGATAAATATCTTTCGTTTTCCGCCAGGGAATGTTGGGTGTGTGTGTAGCAGATGGTTGTATGGAAGATGGCAGAAACAACTGCGCAAACTGCCGGTCTTCCCTGCCGGGCTGATGTACTCTGAATATAGTAATCACCTTCTCGCCCACCCACAATGTCGAGTTCAGCGTCAGTCAATTGTATCTATGAATTCTAACTGCTAACTTGAATATGCAGGGTTTCGCTGTATCTTGACCCCCAAATTCGTGATTGGGTACTTTTCCCAATTACACTGGTCATGGTGACTCTGGTCTAGACTCATCGGCAAATGCTTTATACTCAACGTTCATCTTAGATTTTGGTCGGCATACTAAGGCACTATGTCGTCTTACTCCTTCAATCGCCACCGAAAAAGCTCGCGCGAGAGGCTATCCGTGAACAGTGAGTAAAGCTGTACATCGGGATTCTTATATTTCAACCAGAAGTATTCTACTTCAGACGCGCTTTGGCTCGTTCTCAAATTCTCCGTGCCACATCTGCTAGCTCTCCCATACCTCCTTCATACTACCGCTCGATATCCAACCGTCTGGTAGCTGCATTTGAAGCTGGGACGTATCTCAAAGATGGACCTCCGCAAGGCGACGCACCTTCCACACCTGCCAATCCAATGACAGACCCTGCAGCTATGGATGGAATGATGGCGGGTATGAAAACTCAAATGGTTATGATGGTCCCCCAAATGGTCATCATGGGTTGGATCAATTTCTTTTTCCAAGGATTCGTACTCAGTGAGTCTTCTCTTGCCTTTTCTTCTCTTCAGATCCTAGGTCTAATTCATTGCAAGTCAAGCTACCTTTTCCCCTTACTCTTGGTTTCAAATCTATGCTGCAACGAGGAATAGAAACACCAGACATGGATGTTAGATGGGTATCTTCGTTGTCTTGGTACTTTCTCAACTTCTTCGGCTTGAACGGGCTATATCGACTGATTCTTGGGAACGATAATTGTACGTCCTCTCTGAGTCATACAGATTGGTTTCTCATCTCAAACACACCTGTAGCTGCTGCGGATACCTCGCAAACAATGATGGCTTCTCCGTTCGCTGCCGGTGCAAATCAACCTGGTCAGCCGCAGGATTATGTCAAGCTGTTCAAGGCCGAAAAGGACAACCTTGCATTTGCAGAGGGCCTGTACTGCTGGATGGGAGATGATGTGGAAACGAGACTGCTTCGCAAATACGGTAGACTGTAGAACTCTGTAATTCAAGTGCTTTGCTCTGCTGGATGCGTACAACAGTATATTCATTTCCACATTGAGATAAATGGCTACATTGCAACGAAATTACATGCTATGTAAATCGTCCTCGTTCAACAAGTCCCGATATCGTACAGCCAAAGCATCCAATAAGATACGAAAGAAACGTGCAAGATAAATCATACAACCTGAAGGATGATGGTAAGGTTTAGGTGAATGATATCGATGCGGGAGAAACTCACTTTTGACCAATTTCCATTATTTATACCAGACCGTCATACAGTGAGAGCGCCTGCACAATTGTAGGATCCTGCTTGCTTCCTTCTACGAACTCGTCAAATGTTAGCTTGGCATCCTTATCCCTATCCATATTCCGGAAGATTTTGTCGACACGCTGAAGGAGCGTGAGTGCCGAAATAAACAAGTGGATTGAGCTCACCTTTTCTGGAGTGTCTTCGTCGGATGGAAGCTTGACCATTTCTCCAGTCATCTTGTATATCGACTGGACTATCTGTAGCATCTCATCATATGTGATTGTCCCATCCTTGTCAATGTCATACAGCTGGAACGCCCCTACGAAGATATAAGTCGACAATGGGAGATCGACGAGGGTTGTAGACGTACACTTGAGTTTCTCATCTAGCCGACCTCTGCTGGTGACACTGAGTGCACAAATGAATTCTTTGAAGTCTATTGTGCCGTTCTTATTCTCGTCGAAAACGTTGAACACATAGTCCGCAAACTCTCCAGGATCGCCAAAGGGAAAGAATTGTTTGTATATCCGACTGAACTCTGTCTTGTCTAGATGACCAGAAGGACAATCTTTCCGGAAACCTTTGTACCTGGGAGCGACGATTAGATTGAAAGGTAACTACGGATGAGTGCTGTGCATACCATTGCTGTAGCTCCTTCTTATCGACTGTAAGGCTTTGAATTAGAGAGAGTATGTGTGTAGATTGACAAGTAGGATACATACAGTAAGTATTCTTTTGGAGATCAGCTAATTGTTCTGGAGAGAGCTTTGACTGGGACTTGCCCATGATAATGAAGATGGTTATAATTAAGAAGGTGAAATCTGCCGGAAGCACAATGCCGTATAGATACCTAGAAAGGAAAAAGTAAACACGATGAGCCTTGAGGCGCATCGTGTACTTGTACTTTATATATGGTGGAAAATAAAGGCCTCGTGCAGCGTATAAGACAGAAATGGCAACAGCGAGACCAGAGGCTCTGATTTCCTGCTTTTTTGCAAGTCGTTCAGCAAAAAAGCCGACTATAATCATTCGTGAACTCTTGTAAATCCAATCGACAACTTTTAGCATGTGGCACCACTCTCACACACCCAGTCATCCGGTCTCCTCTTCGTTTCCTCTCTTTTTCTCTTAAATGTGTTATCCTGAAGGTTCTGTAAGCCATGCTGTGAATGATTGCCCTCTCTGTAAGGCCTTTGTTCATTCTAGGTTCGTTATCAGTAACTTTTGATGATCTGTCTGTGGGTCCTCATCGTCTTTGCCACCGAGCAGATGTCCACACGTGAGGGAAGTCTGTAGAAATCGTGCGCTCCATCCTCAACTCGATGTTGTCTATCTCAAGAATGCAGAAGGTATACTTCCCAATATCGACCTATCTCTATCATGCTCACTGATGCTCGTAAACAGTTGATTGGTTCAACGGATGTGGATACTGCAAGGTATGTACTTGCGCTATATTCATCATTTCTGCTCTCAACTCAGATGATTCTTCAGTGGGCTCGGTTGAATTCTTCTCAAAAGCCTGCTGGCTTTCTCAATCCAGGCTGGCCCGGCTGTTGTCGTCCTCCAGCGCCGAGCGAGTATCGAATGATACAAGCTGCTGATTGGCGATCTGTTAGTGTCGTACATCATATTCCCATTCCTCCGGAAATCAAGGCTCTTCTCGACGGACTCACTACTGGTGGTCGATCCGCTTCCAAGTCATCCATGCCTCCGTTGGATCGTAAGAACAGTGGTGGCAACGCTGGCACTGGCGGAGGTAGCCCTCCTACAAAAGCCAGCAACACTGTTACCAAATCACCGTCTGCCGTGAACAAGAGCCGTACATCAATAAGCCCGAAAACGCCTGCCGCCACACTTTCTAAAGCGACGTCCAACGCCATGGAAGGCATCCGTAACAGTCCGGACAAAGAAAAGCCTTACAACAACTCGGCTCACTCTTCTCCAGGCCGAAAACACGTTGATCTTGACACTAATTTGACACCACGACGCAATTCGGGCAGTCGGGCTCCATTAACTACTCCGCCTTTGAGCAAAGGGTCTCCCGATTTACGTTCTCTTACCCTACCATCGGGCAAAGGTTCTCCAGACTCACGCTCAGTTGCTATACCCTTGAGCAAAGGTTCTCCCGACCTACGTTCATCTGCTATACCCTTCAGCAAATGTTCTCCCGATTCGCGTTCATATGCTATGCCTTCGGGCAAACGTTCTCCCGAATCGCGCTCATCTGCTATACCTTTGGGCAAACGTTCGCCCGATTCACGTGCATCTATTCTGCCTTCGAGCAGAGGATCACAGGAAAGTCGCTCTAGTCTCGAACGGCGTCGTAGCAATACCACCCACCCTTCTGCTCCTAGCTCAAAATCCGCGACCCCCGGGAAGAACCCTGTTGCCAGCTTCACACTTGTTTCTAAAAAAGATGATGCAGCTAGCATTTTGAGTGGCGGTAGCGGAGGTTCAGATTCACTGTCTGATAGTACAGTTACTTCCGACGGAGGATTCACTGACTATCTGTCGGATGAATCTGAGGCTGAGCTTCAACGACAAGCGGAGGCCAGGGCTGCTCTTTTGGCTCAGAACCAGGCTGAGGAACTAGAATTCAAAGCTGCTCGGCAACAACTGGCTCATGTTGACCTCCGTCCGCCCAAATCCTGGAACCCAACGAACATCACGAACAGTAATACGGCTCCACGGCTCACTACCACTACCAAAGGTTAATTCCTGGCCAAGTCCTGGCGATGGACAACACATGTATCTAAAGTTTTTTTC